>CAAE01013638.1:3266-46955 GCA_000180735.1 Tetraodon nigroviridis
TGTTTGTTTGCTGTATGTTCATATTTAAAAAATTATCTGAGAAAGAACACATATCACTGACACACCTCCAGTCCGGCTGATCTTCGGTGTACAGCCCTGAGGAGTTTGTTTAGTTTGGTCTCAAGATCTGATTACTGATTTAGCAGCAACTAGACTTGTAGGTTGCCATGGCACTGGTTTATTTTCTTATTTCTGCGTACATGCGCTACAGTGAGGTCCCAATTAGTCTGGGACGTGTCTGTGTTTGTGTTTGGGATGGAACACCTAGTGGCACCACTTTGCTATTTACGCAACAAAGCTGCGTTCCGTCATGTTTGTGTTCCTGCTGACGAGGCACGGCAGGAAAAACAGGTCTACGTGACTCCATTCAATTCTGGGGACCCGACAGGCCAGCCTGAGTGGTTTTTCCATAGCGCACGGTGGGGAGAGAGGGATCCTGCCAGGGTGACGTCCCTCTTACCTGTTTTGAGGGTCGGCCTGTGCAAGCACAGCAGGTTCGGCTGTGATTGGCAGATGTGTGACGTCAAGAGCAGGTCTCACTCGCGCCTTTGCTTGGACAGCATTGGGGACACTTTGCCAGGATGGTGTCATTTATTTGCATAGCTACATTCCTGATGCATACTCGGTGACCTAATGCTGTTTTAACACCAAACCACCTTGACGACATGAAGTTCAGGTGAGCACAGCATGTTCCAGTTTGCTGCTGTCGCTCATCACCTTCTATATTTGAGCTGGTGCCGCCGGCTTGTGTAGTTTGTAAGTCCGGCACTAATCAAATGGACTGCTTAGGCTGTGCTGGCCGACTGCAGCCGTCAACGCTGAGCAGCAAGACAGCATTTAAAAAAGAAACAAGACAAGAAAAAAATCTCTAAAACATCCAGGGGGCGCCAGAATTGTTCTTGATAATGTATCTAACCACTTTGGGAATAGTTCTCACAGCTCCAGTAGATCACAGCTCTGCACGGCGCTGTCTGAGGTCTGTCCTCCATGCCAACACCAGTGCAAGATGGCGATCGCATGTCTCGCCTCGGTAGCAGCAGAGAATCAAACAAATTGCTTAAATCTGTGCAAACAGGAACAAGATGGGATGGGATTTGTGCAGCCGGTCACAGATACATGCACATTCCATTCTTCTTATTCACTTAGCTTAACATCATCTGCATGGTTTGTATCAAATTGAAATATTATTTCATGTAAATATTGACAGCTGGTTACAGCTCCAAAGGGTATTTCTTCCTCAAATTTTTCAGATGTTTTTAACCTGGACATAACTGTCACTCTCCCCTAAACATTTATTGGTCCACTCTTGACATTTTTTGGCATTTCCCTTCAAATAAGAGCTTGATCTGCTGTTTCACTGACCTGTGTTAGCTGGACTCTTGATTTTCAGCCTTTTAACATGGAATTCAGAATCAAAACCACTTAATGTAAACATGCAACCGCAGCTCTTGCATTCAACAAATGAGACCCAAAGCATATATGCACATATGTATAAAACACTTCTTTTAGTCAACATGGTTTATTTTCTCAAGGAGAACAGGTACTGTATGTTATCTTTCAGGCAGAATCTGGAGCACAAACTTCCTGACCACGAGTGGGCAGATTAATTAATTACAGTCATTAGACTTCTGACAGTGAAATGAGGCTCATTAAAGAGAATTAGATGAAACACACACCACCCAGCACAGGCGAGGAGCGAGAAAAGATAGGATAGGGTGTGTGAAGGAGAGAACAGAGAAGCGGGGGGAGTCTGGATAATAAAGTGCCATGTGTACCTGCGTGGACTGAACCACAGCTTGCTGTGACTCAAGCAGCAGAAGTTAGTGGGCTGATTAAATATACTGCTTCATTAGGACTGCTGGCTCCTTTATGGGACTCCCCAAGGGGGGTTTTACCCCCTCTCATGGAACTTGCTTAAACTGCTAAAACTCTGCAGCACTCCTTTCATCAGTTCCAGCTACACACTTCATTTCAGAGAGCGAAAGTTCCTCCTGTGTGTCATCCTTTCAAGCTATGACAAAACACGACTCCCCTCACCGCTCGCCTGCATTTATCTTTTCAACCCATGCCAGGAAGATAGAAATAAATCCTTTTAATTAGGGCTCGGTAGGTGAGGAGCGGAGGAGGGTGACGTGTCTGTTTGATGTTTCTGCTGGGGGCCTTGTTTGAACTAGGATTAGGGTTACAATCCCCCAATGACACCACACAGAGGAAAGGCAAGAGAAAGATGTTCAAAGTCTAACAAACACAGGACAGTGGAAGATGGTAAAAGCCTTAATGTTGGTAAAGGCTGATCACACAGGAACCGGTATGGACACCGGTATATGCTGCTGGTACTGGTCAAACTAAGATCTCAGTATTTGATTAGTAGAGTACTAACTATCTTTTAAATCCCCACTGAAGTTTGAGCATCTAAACCCAAAGAAACCTCCTTGTGAATTGACATGTAGAGATGAGGAGAGAGAAGCTGGCATGAAACAGAAACAGCACTGAACTACAATGGCTGCTTGGTTCGTGCTTGCGGTTCATTCAGCGGAGTGTGTGTGTGATGCAGCGTGAACAAGTGTGCTGAACATGATTTTTAAATAAGAGGTCTAGGAATATTGGTACACATTATTCTCTCTCTCTCTCTCTCTCTCTCTCTCTCTCTCTCTCTCCCTCTCTTACACACACATGCACACACACGCACACACACTTGCACACTTGCTTGCAGAGGGGCTTTAGTTGTGCACATGCGCTTGATTGGATCTGATAATTGCTGGCTGTTTTCAGAGCACGCCCTGCTATCACTCACACCAATGTGGCGTCACATTCACACCAGGGCAGAGGTGCTGCACCGGGGAGCGATGCTGCCTGTTTCTGAGGTTCACAGGAGGGTCTCACATGTTGAACAGGCTGCGTCTCTGGTGGTCGGCCAACAGAGATGGCATATGGCCTCCCAGGGTGGACGATGACTCAGTGTGTGAGCGCGTTGCCGTGTGTTGACTATATTCAGCTTCAAACATACTTGAGGCTCAGTTCAAATGGAGCCAGACTTGGTAACATCTTTAGTGAAAGGCTTACCATGGAAGGTTATGACCAAGGCACATCTCCGCTCTCAACAGCCCACAACTAGTTTTGACTAATGCCAGTGTACAAATAATAACAACAATATTATAATAGGCATTTTCTAAAATGATTATAGTTTTTTTTTTTAGTCTTTTTTGTTTTTTTGTCTATCAGCAAAAGAGTATTCTCCCCTTCTGCTCTGCTGTTGATATACTCCCGCTAACATTGCTTGATATCATAGCTACACAACTGTTAAGTTTTTATCTTGCCTGTGATTCAGTTACACTCTTTGGCGTCCACTTCACCAGGGAAAACACACTGACGTACCAGTATTACATCACTGCCTGGCCTGCTGGGACAGACTGCTGTCAGGAGACGGCGGTCAAAGCTGTTCTGTGCCACAAACACAGGGACATGTTTGGAAATAGTTAGTTGGACCTTATGGCCAGCCAATAAAGTGCACCTTCACCTACGAGAGTAAAGGCCTAATGGAAACTATCATTTTCAGTTGTCAGCGCCTCCGTAGTTGCTTCTGTTGGCTGTCGCCGCGTCCCTGCGTGTCAAGTGTGGCTTTCCCTGACCCGCAGTGGCAGCAGAAGACGGGATCCGCCGCCACATGTGGAACATCACTGTCACTGGGCGCTCGTCAGCCATGGAGCCGGAGAGTCGCTGTCTTCTGTTCCCACAGGACTCCGTCCTGCCGTGGAGAACTGAGATCTCACTGTGAAGGCCATGACTTCACGTGTTGCTCACCTCCTCCTCCTCCTCCTCCTCCTCCTGGCTTCCATTGACATGATGTCCATGACACCATTGCTTTATTTCTTTCTTGCTTACAAGCAGAGTGAAGGCCCGCGCCCGGCTTAACCTGATTTAGTTATTTAAATGGCAGACTCGTCCCCCTGGGATTAAATCTTTTTAATCTGCTAACCAAACAGTCATAAATCGCAGTTTGAAAAAAAGATGTAAGAAGTCCTGAAGAAGCCCAGTGTGCTCTGTTCTAGGTTAGGGATGCACCACTGAAATCTGGGTGGGGGAGACTATACAAGACTCATATTTTAAGGGACAAAAAACACAAACCTCATAGATGAATGCATGACTATTTCATTCCAAAATGTTTATTATTTGACAAACAATTGACAAAATATTCTCATAATCAACCAGTGGTTTATCAAATCAAAATCTTACATCTTTTACTCATTGGTACCAGCAACCTCTACAGCCTTGACCAGGAATAAGCAGTGGTGATGGATGGATGGATGGATGGATGGATGGATGGATAATTCCATCCGTACTATTCCGTACTATTTCCAACATCTCTTCCAGGTTGGCCAGTTCCATTAACCAGCTTTAACACGAATCCGGGTCAGGTGGAAAAGTTTTCGTTTCCCTGCTCGTCTGCCCCTCTTGTTTTCCTTACCGGTCCACCCTTTCCCTCACTCCATGCCTCATCCCCCTGCCCCCACCACACACACACACCTCTTCTCTCCTTCTCCCCGTTTTTCCCTATGAGGGCCAGGTGACACAGAGTCAGGTGGGCCTAAGTGTCAAGCATGAGTCATCTGAACACAAACAAGCTGCAGCTAATCTGGAGACTGTTTACCCGTAAATGTCAACCGCAGCGGAAATGTAAATGTGTGTCATAACCACGGAGAGAACACCTCTATCCCATCCGCATCCCTCCACTCGTTTAGCTAATTTTGTAATTAATCGCGGCACGCTGGCAGTTCCTAGCGGCCTGAGCAAATAACTGACGCGGCGACAGAAATGGCGTCTCGTTTCCGCCGCCTCAGCCTTGACTCCACGCCAAAATCCTGCGTGGAAACTCCAGCCAGGAATATGTAAATTGAAATTCATTGGCTGGGCTGTATTTACACAAAAAACACAGACGCGAGTGCGCACGTCGCAAAAACAGCTTGTGCGTGTCGCCGGCGCAAAGCCCGCGCAGACCAGCTAAACGCCGCTGTCGTCAGTCGGGTCAGAGAAAACTTTCACCTCATTACACGGGAGGCTAGGCAGGTACAGATGCAGGATTTTTTTCCAGTGAACAGCATAGGAAAGTCAAACATGGAAAAAAAAAAAAAAAGGTAGGCTTCCTTCTGAAATCCATCGTCTGGTGTCTGCTCCACTCAGGTACAAGCTCGGCCTGAACAGCTCCCACCTGCTGCACCGGCAATCATTTAAAGAATATGATACACCTCCACATGAAACCACGGCAACACATAATAACGCTTAGGCACCCGCATTCCCTCTCCACTCATCTAGCCTTCTAATTTGCCTATCCCATGTTTCCTGTTGATTTATAATGTGACACACACTGTTTAGTACGTGAGTGGTGACCTGCGTTAACCACGCTATGACAACACACAAACACACAACCGCCAACCAATCACAGACCAGTAAGGCTAGCAGTGAGGCCAAGTACTGACTGCCAAGTTGCTAGTTACTACTCTGACCTGACCTCACACCAAGAAATTTTAGCTAGCTGGTCTAGTTCTTCCTGAAGTTAGCTTTACTGGTTCGTTGGTAGCCCCTGAAAAACACAGCACATTATGTGATTAGTCACTGTCTGCAAAACCAGATTTAGATGGTTGGAAAGCCAAAGATGATTGTGTCAGGATGCCAGGTCAGAGTAAAAAATTAGCATTTTTTTTTTTACAAAAATTATCTTTTTTTTAAATTATTCTGTGGTCACAGGTGGGTTTCCTGAATTTGTCGCAGTTTGTGTGACACACAGTATGGATTTCATGCGGCCCATCACATCCATATGGAAGCACTCACACTGCATTAAAACACCCCATAAACTGTCCTACTTTTCATATTTTCTCCATCATCTCACACCCGCACACAGAGTCCAAACTCAAAACCCAATGTGCCCCCTAGGAGATGAAATCCAAATCTGTGCTGCTTGATAAAAAGACATTTAATTCAATTTATCAAATTTGATCAGGCAGCATAATAAAATAGTAGCCTTTCCTCATAGCTCTGTGAAACCTAATTGTGTTTCATGCTGTCCTGCCTTCCTCCAGATCATTGGTGTTTGGATTCCAGCACTCCCATGAACTCAGAAAAACACAGGATTGTCTCCTTACTTAAAGAAACTCAACCCAGTACATGTTTTCAGCTTAGCGAGAGGTTGCCCTTATAGCTTTGACAAGTCTTTAATAGCCTGATTAAATAACAATTAATTTAAAAAATGATTTCTATGAAATGTGTATACAGTATGAATCCCCAAAAGTTGACATGTTTGGTACAACAGCCACGGACAGAGTTGGGTTGGTGATAAATACAGTATGTGGCTTATTCAGGGTCAGCCTGCAGCCCAGTGGGCCTGTGTTCTGCAGGGTATGCGTTACATAGACCCCTCGCTGTATGAATCTTCCTCTGACCCGTTACTGGACCCCATTTTCTGCTGGTGCTAGCATAGCACACATTCCGGCCCTCTGACACAGGGGTGAGGCCCCTCACTCATGCAGAACAGCTTGTTAAAGTTTATGGTCGATTTTAGATGGAATCAAACGCCTGCCTTCCTGATACTGAAACAGACTTGTGCTTGGCTAAGCTAGTTTTTATATACAAGTCATTTCTGCATCAAAAACATTTGAGTGGGATATCAGTGTGATTAAAATGAGTTAGAGAACCACAGTGAACAGTGCAGGAAAGAAAGTTGGAACGCTCACGTAGGAGAAGGTGGGTGTTGTGAGGTGATGCTGAAGGAGACTAGAGAGGACAGAGGCAGGAAGGAGAAATAGACGTAAAATGGCTCTCTGGGAATGGAGCAAGTCCTTGATGAATGGAAGATTTCAATTAGTCATGGAATCAGGACCCGCCCTGCCTGACAGACCTCGCTTGTCCTCTTGACACAGATTTGTAACCTGCAGATCTTACCTCATCAGCAGAGTTTAAACTCTTAAGCACTGGCTCTTCTCTTCCTTATCGTTTGTCTCTCAGCCTCTTTCTTCCAGCGACAGCTGAGCTTTGACTTTTCATTTTCCTCTTCTGCTGCAGGCGAGCAGGCAGCCATCGGGGGCCTTGTTAAAACAAATACAAGGCCCTGTGGTTCGCCAAGGGTGGCGGCACGCCATAACAAACCGCCGGCTCCTTGTCGTCGCAGGCACACGGTGCACAGGGCCTGACGTGGCGGCAAGTGCCGTTCTGGTTTCCATGACAGTCAAACAGCAACATTAACCAGGGTGAAGTGTGGAGCGATAGCAGCTGATGTGCTGGATCACCTGGTCAGACTGTTTGACTTGTGGGAGATGGAGTTGCGAGGGCTAAAACGCAAAGGGGAGCTGAATAAAACCAGACCTGCACAGTTACAAGTACGGTAGTAGCCAGAGTCCTATGGACCCTAATGTGATTCATTCCAGTAGACACAAGTGTAAAGTATTTCTTTAAGCAATAAGTATAGAAATGTTCATGTGGTGATTTTAAGCAAATTAAATGATTGATTTTTGGCTAGGCTAACTCTCAAACTTACCTTTGTGTCATCTTTCAAAGTTCACTATCTGATTATGGCTGTTTGCAGCTTCCAAGGTTTGAAAATGAAACATTCTTTTTCCTGTATATATATTTAATAACGTGAAGGTGACTGAAAACTAAACAAAGATGGATGTGTCATTTTTGCCAGTCTGTCTTTCAGAGTAATTAGACCTAAATTTAGTGGCTTTAGCCATATTTATTTTGTCAACATGCACTGTTTTTTACCAGCAGCTTCAACCATCTTCACTTGTTCCACGTCTTTCTCTCTCCCGCTCTTTCTCTCTGAAGCTGGAAGAATTTAAAACTAAAAACTACTTGGAAATTGAGGATTAGGAACAAATTTACAGCCACATAACAAAACTGTCTGATGCTGACATGAAGGCCTCAGGATCGGAGACCTGAAGAATGAAGGTGGAATTTGACAGCACGCCATGGCTAAAATGCAGCAATGTACGCAAACAGTCTAGTTTCTGCCGTGTAGCTTGATAAGATCTCCCTGCTACAAATAAAAAGCACATTAGCAGTTTGTTTCCACAAACCTTTGTCCAAATTGCTACTCCCAACTTGCACTTAGCGAGTAAGGACCCAGATCTGCACGTAGATTATATAAATGAGCAAAGCCTTTCTCTCCACCTCTAAAACCGCCTCTATTCCTGCCCAACAGTGGGCTTGGTTTACAAAATGACAGATACCTTAATAACCTCCCAGGTGATGCTTTCCATTTTGTTTTTTTTCCCCCTAATAAAGTATATATTATAGTATATACACACACCGATTTTAATTTACACTTGTTTAGCTGTTTTTGGAATTTCAGTATTTACTTTTTATACATTTGCCTTATACTGTTTAAATGTGGCAAATGTCCCTAGTCTCTGCTGCTCTTTCGCTTACTTCCAGTCAAAGATCTGACCTGTTACAGCTGCAAACAAACCTCTAACTCTTAACTGCTCAGAGATGAAGTGGTGAGATTAGGCGCTATTCCAAACTGATTACTCCAATCAGATCTAAAGGCCATTTAAGACCCCAACCACAGTCCTTGCAAATTGAGCCTGCTTCTGTTGACTCCTGGACCAACAGAAAGCCTTTTTTATTTATTTACTTTCACCATTAAATTTAAGATAAATATTCATATAAAGAAAAACAGAAACTTTTTCCATCAATGTTGAAATGGTAGTTTGACTAAATTTACCATTAAAAGACCGTTTTTTAAAAAAAAAATAAATAAAGATGCATCAAGCAGATAATGACGATCATCTTTATCTGCACCCAAGCTGAGCTTGTCTTCTGCTCACAGCTGTTCGGAATGGACTTCATCCTCTTGCTCTTTGACACAGCTGTTGTGTTTTGCATTGACTAGTTCAGGTGTAGTCAGTTGTGTGTTGTTGAATTCCTGCCCTTACACTTAACGCTGCTTGCTCCGACAATGCTGATTGCACCCAAAGGCCCTGGAAACATTGGCAGCGTTGTCCAGCGGGTCAGACTACACGTCTGATAGATTAACATTAATATGGACCGGGGGAGAAGGCCCGTGCGGATTAGAGGTCATTTTCCTCCAACACGCCTGGCAGGGGGAAAATGCGATGGGCCATTGAGCACAGGGCCACACACGCGTGTACACAGACCTGGCAAAGAGACACAAACAGGCAGAAAGTATAAAAAAAGCACATGGACAAGTGATAGAGAGACAGCTGGAGGCACAACCAGCAATGACATTCAACCAAAACACACTCCACGTGTAATGAACCCCCAACCCCCAACCCCACACACACACACATAGACACACACATGCTGCGGTGCGCTGTGCTGCCGTGTCAACAGCCTTTTCGGAACCATGTGAATTTATAGCTCCCGACCTGGTGATTAAGGCTTGTGAATTAACTTGCTCTTGGCTTCAGGTACTTGTCACACTGGGCCTGTTTTCTCTCGGTAAATCTAACAGCCGAGAGCCCCCCAACAGACACTACACACACACACACACACACACACACACACACACACACACACACACACACACACACACACACACACACACACACACACACACACACACACACACACGCACGCACACACGCACGCACACTTGCCCCAATGTTACAAGACGTCATGTAGATTTCCTACAGAATCCAGCAGCAGATGTGAAGTCTGGACATATTGTTAACCCGCTTGTATTTAGACTAAATGCCACCACACAAAAGCAGGCATCCATTCTGCTGACTAAACACAACATCTGGTGTCAACATCGAGGCACCTTCCTCATTATCACAGCTTTGTTCCAAACTATCTGCGATCTTCCTCTACCTCCCTTGTCCTGCTCATACGTTCCTCATTTACAAACCAAAAATGGCCCAAAGTAGCGTGAAAATATAAACCAAATGAAATGAAATAGAAAAGGGCATGGAATAGAGAAGACAACAGTGACTCTGAATCCAGAGCCTCTCCTGAGGTGCTGAGGTAAGCCAAGTGCTCTGATTTCGCTTAAAGAAGCAGAATTAAATCAGAAATAGCGTTCACGTTACCATAATACAACTGAATATTCAAGTAACTTTTAAAATTTGATAATGATAAGTGCTTTTTTGAATGCTTGCCTATAAATCAAAATGAAATTTTCTTTTTTTTTAGGTAGGGTCGTCATTGCGCTCTGAGCACTGTTATAATAATAAATATTACCCTCAAATTCAGATTATACTTTGGCTTTTAAACGGCACAAGACATTTACTTCTTATTTATTTATTTCTTATCTTCAAAATAATACAAAAAAGCAGATGTACCTAAAGCTGTTCCTGCAGTCGCACCCTCTCATTACCCCCACACACGTCAAAATTACGTTCATGGATACAGCTAATGTAAATAGGGTTCCATACAATATTACTCAAGGTGTCTGTCTCCATAAATTTGTTTTTTTATGTTTGTTTGTTTGTTTGTTTGTTTTAATGATATTAATTTGTTTCCGGCTTCTGAAATAATTTTATATTTATACTTCAAAAAAATAGGCTGGTTAAAAGCAATAATTAGCAAAGGAAGGGTGTACCTTGCTTATTTTAGGGTCAGATATATGTAATCTTCTTTATGGCATTGTAACCGTTTAAGTGACTTATCATTTCATTTATTGGTTTAACCAATCAGCATCTGCCATTCTGTTGTAAATATATGTACATTCCTTGCCTGGCTCTTTTACTCATCATTCTCAAGTCATCAAACATTTCTCAAAGAAAAAAAAGAAGGTGACAAAAACACTATAAACTCTTAAGAGTTACAAAAAAAAGCTACAAACATGCTGCTGTGAAAGATTTTTAATTTTTGTTTTTAATTTTTTTTATAGACATTAAACTTGCAGGTAAACAGAAAAACAGAGAAAAAAAAAAAAAAAAACCCCAGAAAAACACAGAAAAGAGATTTCCTGATAATTTTGCTCTCCTATCAGATTTTGGGGGTAGAAGCCAGCTTTGAGTCCAGAAATGGCTTCAACCTTGGCCTCCTCGTGGACTTTGGATAAAGACTCCCTCTGAGAGGAAATCAACAAACTGAGGAAAATCTTATTGATTAGAATTAATTAGCAGTGACATCACAGACTGAAACAATGAACAGTGAAGCATTTTGTGACGTGAATAGGTCCAGTCGGCTCTAATCAGCACTAAGTGGACGTGTATGGCTGAGGAATGGTGTCATTTTTGGTTAGAGTATAGGTAAAGTAATTTCACACTCAGATTCTTGTGTATAAAGGTCTGTAAGTGTTGCCTCTCTGGAAGCCTGACCATCTACCTCTGCTTCTGCTGGTATTCTGATGCAGACACATGGTCCTGATCTCTGCTCCTTCACCACTGCGTTAAACCAGTTCAGGGCCCTGGCTCATGAATACACATTGTTTTCTTTGGTCCTGTTCCCGTCTAAGTCTTGCTTATTTAAAAGCCGAACAGCCTCATACATTACCTATGTCAGAGGGACCTTGACGTGATTTTACCGTGGCTTTGGGGGTTCTGCTCCTGCACTTAAAAGCCACCGATGATGGACAAAGACATAATCAAACGAACGAGGAGGTAAAATGGTGTAATCACACTCCAGTGTGTGTGTGTGTGTGTGTGTGTGTGTGTGTGTGTGTGTGTGTGTGTGTGTGTAAATGATAAAACTGCAGGGAGCAAATTTGTGTTCTGGCAGCCCCCAGTGGCCAGACTAAAAATGTTTAGGATGGAAAGTTTTTTGACCTGGACCACAGAGATGATGCATGCTCCCCAGCCTTCCCTTTTTTTTTTCTTTTCACCATTTCTTTTTAATAAAATGTACTGACAGTTGTGGACAGCAAAGCCTCCAACCAACTTTGCATCATATGCTTCTGGATTGATCACAGTGGAGAACAACAGCTCTTCACCTCCCGTTGTCTCTCATCTCTAGCCGCCACTGCCGCAGTGCTGACTGTCCACGGTCCGCGGGCTGTGAGGCAAACTCAGGGCCATTCTCCGTCACATGTATATGCACGTATACGTGCGCACGCATGCATACACACAGTCTCCTTGTGCAGCCGTGCTTGTAACCAGAAACTCTGGCTGTCAGCACAGCACTGTGAAAATAAATTAGTCCCATGATTAATGGAAGGGAATTAGAGCCAGCAGATCATCCTGCTGTGAAGATGGGACACCCACCGTAGAGCAGCATGTGGTTCACACACACTCATGCTTCCACACACACGTTTGAAGACTCATGGTTGCAATATTAAACCCTTCAATGCAAAACTGCTGTGCTGCCCTCTTGCAAGGCTTCTTTGAATTTAACTCTACTTTGACCATCTATTTAGGTGAACTGTAAATATAAACTTTATTTTACGTGATGATTCCTAAAGACCATGCCCCATATAGCCCAGCCAGGTCCTGTTGTGGGCATCACTCTCCTGGCAACACGACTGTTTTGGACACGCCGTGACACTTTTCATTCACTTGTAAAGACCGAACTTACAAAATTCGACTGGAATCCTCCAGTGGAACAAAGAGAAAACTATGATTATAATGTTTACCTTTACCCACCCAAACAGAGAAGTGAGCGAGACTCACAGACTGTGAAATCAATTTGAAATAGCAGCGAAAGCATGCAATTACCCCAGACGACGAAGAACAGAGTCGCACTCAACTCCCAACACGGAAACTCTTTATACAATCTGTAATTCTTGTCCTGAGAAGTAGTCTTTTATAAATGAAAGGTTGCCTGTTAGCTGTGTGGTGTGTGTTTTGTGCTCTCATAGTGGTTTTGGTATTAATGATGGCTGAGTGGTTAGTCATAGAATAACACAATTAATCTACCTGGCTTTACCTTTTTTACCGTTTACTGTGTGACAACATGATATCAGAAGCTCAAGCATCCTGATAAGCCGGACATTCTTGACTACAATACAGCAGAAGTTTTTGGGGAAAAACAATGACAACACAAATGTTATTAGGAAGTACTTCTTATGACTTTGTTAATGAGGAATAAGGAACTGAAAAAATACAGTGGTCTACAAAAAGCTTCCAGCATGCGCTCTGCTGTGAGCTGGCAGCACTCATCACCAAAAGGATAACCCTTTCAGAAAATGAGCCCCTGGAAGTAAACGTCACTCGAGTAAATACTGACCACCTGTTTAGAAAAGCTATGAGGGAAAAAATAAACATGTTGTGAACTTTTATACGTGTGCTGATTTTCTCCATCCACTTTATAGGTTGAACTAAGCCGATGACCGGTTTCCCTCTCAGCTCTGACTCCACAGCAATACGGCAATTATTTTTAATGGAGCTGAAAGAATGACGAGAGGATCGTTGCGACTACTGGAAGGCCTAAATTGCTGATGGGTGGGGCTCAGCAGCCCGAAAATGACCCTGTTGCGGAGGCTGCGGAGGTGGGATAGAAATTGACTTTTGGGATGTGGCACAGAGACCGTCAGCCGCGTGTGCATCAAGAGATTGCTAGCATGATAAACCGTGAGGATGCTGGGATGCAGGCGCCGTGGTAGGTGATGGTGATCTAATCAAACCAGTAAAACAGTTAAACATCTGCTTAAACCATAACGCACCATGGGTACATATCTGTCTAGACATACACGTACAGTGGATGCACTAAACCTGCCGGCTGCTTTTATCCCTCCCTTCAGGGTTTCAGCACAGCTCACACAGTGGAAGGACCCACTTAGGTACCCAGCAGAGCTGTGGTGCTGCAAGGTCGGATCATTATTATTTTTTTAGCTCTGGTGTGACACTAACATGATAAATTGGCCATCAAGGGATCCAGCTCAACAGTATGAAGGTCAATATTTTCATTTTCTGCTATTTCATACCTTTTCAATTTTAGTTGAAAGATTTCTTAATTTTTTTATATTACTTCTTACATTACAGAAAAATGTGAGTGAGTGTGTACACTGAGAAGAACTTGTTTACTCTAAGGGATCAGAGACATATAAGATATCAGAGGTCTTTTTTGGCCCTGAAATACATCTCCTAGAGGGCGCTTCCCAGACTCATGATTAAGCCCAAACTTGTTAACATGTCTGTTTTATAAAAGCTAGATTTTCACTTTGTCCTGTTGTTGCTGTGACTGTGTAACTAATTGTATGTGTCAGTGGAAATGCAGCTGATATTCAAACTGGTGGATATTTTGTCTCATGGTTCCATGCTGGTACTACAACACATCCACCAGTTTTTGGAACAACTGGGTAAATGTGGAAAAATTAAATTCGTGTGAGAGCAAAAAACCAAATAATCGATCAGCCAATGGTTTCAACTTCAAATTTTGAAGTTAATTTTGTGCTCCGACACATTTGAAACAGACCTTTAGGCACTGCAAGAGAGACACACAGCAGACACAAACTATCTGGTGTGTTTATAAAAACAGCATGTACCTGGCAGGCAGAGGCCACCAATTACCCCGGCAGGCCAGGCAGCGTAGACTGATGTGGTGCTGACAGATTAGATGGATGGGCATAGTGTGAAGAAAGGAAAATGAGAGCGAAGGTGTGGAGCCTGGCACCGTCAGATGAGTAGAGGGGAGCCGTCCGAAGGTGTGTAATCTGGCAGCAGAGGAATGAATTGAAAAGGAGAGGTGTGATTTGTGCAAGGTGCATAGGGTCAGGGAAAAGGGCTATGATGGGGTTAGGGTAATCCACATGGCTGTCCTTCACGCTATAGGTCCTGCTAGCTTGAGGCTTTTGAAAGGTTCCTTGCAACCACAAAGAGGCCTCAGAAATGACCAGCACTTGCAAGCTTCCATCACAAGCCCAAAGTCTCAAGGAAGTGTCTCTAAAACTTATACCACTCAGTTTACTCTGGCAGCAGACAGAGACTTTTATGTGCGTAGCAGACATCGGCTTTTGGAAATGAAGCACATGATGGATGAGGGTAGAAAACTACCTGCTGGTTACATGAACACTGGGATCATTAAGGCCTCCACTTCTCTGCGTTTGTGGCTTATACCAATAAAAGGATTTCGGGAATCTTTGGAAAAATGATCATCTGTTTACCCTAACTAAGCTTTGTATTTGATGCCATAAATATGATGTCTAATTCATGCCTGAAACACTCCAGAATGCTAATGCCGTTCTAAAGAGACTGGCCCTGCTATGAAAAGTAGCTGGAACTGTGTAACATCCACAGTACTCTTGTTGACGTGGCCTGAATGGGACACAGATTTTAAACTTACTCAACTTACATCTATAAAGAAGTAACTTCATGGGTCAAAGTTAGGTCTGGCCTTTGCCAAAGACAGGCAGAGATGTTCAGTAAACACTGTCTCCCTCCAGTCATTTTCCTTGGCTCTTCTGTCCATCACATCTCCTCCTCTGTCTCCCATCTCTTCTCCCCCACCCTCCTCAGCTTCACCTCCTAAACAATCTCTGACCTAATCAGTCTTCAGTGTTTACAGAGCTTGACTTCTCCAAGGGTGGTAGATGGACCTCCTTAACGCTGGTACCACTGACTAGAGCATAGAGGAGTGCAAGCACTTTGGTCAATTGGTGGTTTTAGAATTGAATCTGTGCAGCTCTAACCTGAGATCACTTTTCAATCACAGTTTTATTGATGTGGATTCTTTCAAAGAAATTTTCAAATAAAATAGTGATTTCAACAAGGAAAAATTGTGAACAGAATGTGTTTTCTTCTTGTTTATTGGCTTTTCTGAGTCATGACACAAAGGGTCGAAGTTCAAGAAGAGTGGGTTAAAACAGGGAAAGGCGATAAGTCAGAGAACACATGAGAAAAAAAAAGTGAGAAAGGTCAGCAGGGGGAGAGTAAGAAAGGTGGAGAAGCAGTAGAAAAAAATAGGTTGTGTTCAAGCACGTGTGTGTGCATGTGCATTGTATGTGTATTTGTCTAATGTGTGAATAAATGTCGAGACAGGGGGATGGGAGGAAGTAGGGTTGTCATTGGGATGAAAGAGGGATTAGAGGGACTAGTGTGGAATCCAGAGGTCAAGATTGAGATTTCAGGTCTCTACCCTTGAATGTAGATCACACGAATTACTCTCAGCCTTCGGGGACTCCCTCTGTCTTTCTGCAAGTCAGACATACAGTATTGTGGGAAGCAAAGTCCGGACTTATCCGGTTTTCTCATGCCTTGCCTAGGTACACAAACTCCGCCTGATTGGCTCTCATTTGAACCAAAACCACCAACACGCGCGCACACACACACACACACACACACACACACACACACACACACACACACACACACACACACCAGCAGCTATGTAGAAGCACATATGAGAGTCTGTGAAGTAACCGCACAGACTCAGAGTCTTATTCTAAAGTCACACTAAAGAGCTTCAAATTCGTCCCATCAGGATAAAGCTGATATAGACAAACATATCACACAGAGCCCAGAGTTCCATCTGTAATGACGTTTGTTTTTGAACGTACCCTGAGGATGGGTACGCCCCGCATCTGAACCCCCGCCCATCTGCTCCTCTGCTCTTTATCTATCCTCCACTAATATATTGAACAATTTTACACGTGTCCTCTCACGATGAGCACGTCAGTCACACATGCTGGCTCTTCCCCTGTACCAGCAGCAATCAACCAGTGTCTGTGCTGTGCACGCAGGCACAACTTTGACTTTCTGCACAGTGTATATTTTGACCTGCCAGACACAGGAGTGTAATTTATGAGCCATAATTAGAGAGGTGTCAAAGAAATAGAAACAGTCCCACTTTATAAACAAGTGACGTGCCAAATCAGGGGACTTCCTGTTTTTTGACCTCCTGACCTCTTGTTAGTTGACCCGTATTTCCTAATTGCAGGATAACAAGAGAGAGGCTACAAAAGACATAGTTCGCTAGCTGGGTATCTGACAAATATTGACTAAATAACAATAAATCAAGGATGTGTTTTCAATGCCTGCATGTCAGGCTACAATCCGTTTAGCAACAGAAAGCTACTTTTTTAAGATAGATTGCAGGACGAGAGGTATTTCAGCAATACCAGAGGACATGCTAACTTGCTGTTAACGTTTGTCATCGCAACATAATTTAAAAAGGGCTACAAGACCATAGAAGAATCCAATCACTTATGATCCACGACTTTCTGCATTGGTATTAGACGTGTCATAATCTGTTTTATCTCTTCTTTGCTAGCTAGGGCCTCAGTGCAACAGCAGAAAGCTAAAACAAAGTAAAAAAAAAATTATACGTTAGTTAGACAGTTAAATTCCGGCCAGACACAGTCATTAGATTGACGGTACATCCAAATTTTCACTGCCAGCAGCACCAAAATCAGACCAGGCGGCCGGCAGTGACTTCTTTCAAGCAGATGTGATACAGAAAACACAAGCTTGGTGAGCGTTGTTCCAGGTACCTGTCATGACCTCCTGTAGCAGCTCTCTAGTCCAGACTATCACACGCATCATCACTTCGGCTCCTTTGTTTTTTTTTCTTCTGCCTGTGGTGGAACATTGTGCTCTGTGTGTGTATGTGCATGTGTGGGTGTGTGTGTGTGCGTCTTCACTGTTTACCTTCTCCATGCTTGGACTTATGAAAGCTGTGTGTGGGCCAGACCCCCCGTTGAGTGCTGGTTCATGGAAGCACCGTCTGCGGTTAATGCTACAGCAGCGTCCGCCTCACGCTGAATGCTCAGGTTCCGCACCATTATCTCTTCAAGCCGCTTTCTTCATTTATGGAGCGAATAAAAGTTCTGACTGTTTTATCTTCATCATGACCAGACAGAGGTGGATTTAAAAAAATTAAAAAAACAGTGGTGTGGAATCTTGTTTGGGTCTCCGCTCTGCACAGCTTTGTTGTTGCTCCCTGTTGTTACAAATAACTTTAAAGCGTCTGATTATTTTCTGTCCAGTCATAAATGGGTTTTGTGTTTCCACTAAAACAGGTTTTCCAACATAAGCAAGTCCTCTCTGATGAACACATTTTCTTATATTTGTCAGTGAGCAGATAGGGTGTGGGGGGTGGGATGCTTCTGTCATGGATCTGTAACAGTTTGTAAGCACCAAAACAGCAATCTTGGTCCGCTTCTATGTCATGGGGCCTTTTCCATCTTCCTGGATCTCTCTCACTGTAATCTTCTGTGACCACTTGGACGTTCAGGATGAGGTCATTCCTGAGGCTCCAGTCATCTAGAATTTTCTATGCCATTACCAGCCTGATTTGCAACTTTTTATTCTTAATAACTGGTGCGTGTTTGTTTATGTTGAGGGTAGAAAAAGAAGTCACATATCCTATTATGAGCTTACTCACTGTTACCATCTAGAATTCTACTTTGGAATATTTTGGTGTAGTTTAATTCCTGATCATTTTAGATCATTGATACATTGACATAGATCAATTTTTACAAAAGTGTTAATTTGCAGAATCTGTAAAAAGTGAGGGCAAAATATCTGCCTGGTCAGTTATACCAGTTGTTTCAAAAAAGCTTAAAGTTGCCTGTAAACGGCTGCCAGTCTCATCTAACGGAATCACCTCCGCCGTGCATGAAATCTCCTCTTCTGAGGTTTGGTTTTCTTTCTCTTCTGTCTTTTCTGCTTCTTAGACAAGACTGACATGGGCCCTCGTTAGACATTCAGCAGCCAGGCAGTAACCCAAGCCCTCATATGTACACACTCAGTTATGTTCACTCAGCGTGACTGACTGCCACCACTCTCCTATCGCAAACTGTTTGTCTTAAATGGCGTGTGTAAGTCTGAGTGTGTGTGTGTGTGTGTGTAGGTGTGTGTGTAGGTGTGTGTGTCTGTGTGTGTGTGCAGGCAAATCCCCACACTCTCAGCTGTAGCTGATATTCGACTCTGCCCCGGAATCTAATATCCCCCCCATTGGAAACACATGTGCTGGTCCGACAAAAGCCGGCATGCTCCCTGCACCGTGTATGTCAGCAGTCAGTCAGTCTCTGCGCTGTCTGTTTGGGCCACTGCAGCCCTCCGCAGTGCTGCAAGATGGTTGAGGTTTCACCCACAGGACAGCATCAGTGTTCTCCATAACATTTAACCTGGACAAAACACTGATATTTGAAACGTCCATCAGAGAGCTTTAACTGCCTGACATACAGAAGTTGTCTCTTTTTTCTTTTATGCTATGCTAATTCAGAACCATATTTGACAGTTTGGACAGCCTGAAGGTGGATCAGTACTTCCATAAATAAAAATGTTTAATAGCTGAGGTCCATGAGGAATTCTAGCACCAGGGGAGGAGTCTTGTTTTGTCCTCCTGACTGTACAGTATAAAAGTCAAGCAGGATAATGATAGAAGGAGTTCATGCCCTCAGAGTAGCTACCAAACTGCTAGCAACACAGTTTAGGGTAGGGTGGCATGATGGAGCAATGAGACAGGAGATTCTGAGTGTATTTGCAAGTTAGTCATTACACAAACAGGAAGTAGAGTTGCTGGAGTGGTGGATGGAATACTACCGATTACACCGAGAGCCACGTGCATCTGCTTTGCCTGTAAGGAATTAGTCATGTGTTCTCTTAACACATTACACAAGTGCTTATGTCAACAATCAAACCCTCGGACTGGGGAGAACATCACAGTCAGTGGCTAAACAGTCTGCTCAGGATATCAGGCAATTTCAACCTCGTAAATCTGTAATGTCGACCCCAAAATGGCGGGATTACACCTCGTCTGGCATTATTATCCTTCAGGTGTTCTGAGGAGTGATCTGAGGGCCCTAATTGGGTGTTGCCATTGTGTCCAGTCCAGGTCCACAGGAGGATGGATGACGCAAATGGACAGTGATAAAAGAAAAATTGACCGATAACAACAAAAAAAAACCCCATTCATTTTGATGCTTTAATTCTTCTATTAAGTGTTCTCATCTAAGTGAACAGGCAGCTTGGTGTTAGGGAGAGAATAAATCTGCTGATCGTTGCGCTTTCTTTCAGTCTAATGGTTTTTTGGGACTTCAGGTGCTTGTTTGACCTTTGCTGTATTTCCTGATAGACAAATCCAGACTGTTATTTTAATAAAAGCTGCTGTCTACACAGGCTGTATTCCACTTTTGCTACTTTTTGACAGCATAAATCCAACACTCTTGCTCCTGGTGCAGAAATGTAGCCGGGTACACGTGGAAATGAAGTTTTCTGTAAGGGAAGTCTGGACCTTTCTAAAGGTCGGACCGACTGGCACTCCTGTACCAGACGGGGTTGGCATATCTCAAGAAAACTCACATCATCTGTTAGCTTTGGACCAGGTTATACAAAATCCTTTTTGCTGAGTGCACAGTAATGACAAAGTTACTGCAGGAAAACCAGAATCTACCTCAAATCCTCCTCCAGTGCCAAACTTCCGCAGTGGTCAGAGCTAGCTAGCGCTCCTGTCACTGGCCTGTTATGTTGATGTGTACGATGTTGTTAATGCACAGCTAGCCGCCTCCAAATTTTTTGTTTCCTCCCTGCTCCCAGATTAAATGAAAAAATCATCTGCAAATCAGGTTTGACTTTGGGTTTTCTCAAGTGGCCACTAATCGGCAAAGCTTCTGTAGGAGAAGGTAACGGGGGATGGCGAGGGGTACTTGAAGACCGCGCTGTTGTGACAGTCTGTTTTGGCGCATTGTCAGAATCCCTTTTTTGTCAGCACCGTGCGTTTGAGAGCTAATAGGTGATGAAAAGCCTGGTCTAGTGCCCAGAACACGCAGATTATTTAACAAAGACTGAAGGGGAGCCGTCTAGGCATTAGCATGCATGCTAGCCAGCGTCAGTCCCGGGAGGGAAACCCAAGTCTGGCTGCGGCGCCCCGACCGACGTCCCCCATCAAGGATAGCGTTTCCCCTTCTCGACAGAGCTGCTGAAAGTCACACGTGCGGGCTCGCATTTTTGCAGGCTCAGGATTATATGGCCTGTGTGACTGCCTGTGCAAATGTGTGAGTCTGTTGAAAGATGTCTTCGCCGAAGCGGCGAGTCCTAACGACGTTTGTCATTTCTGATACGCAGAGCTGCTAGGCTGTAGACGAGACCGGAGGTTTCTCGTCCCGCTTTGAGTTTATTTAAAGAAAGTGCTGCTTTTCCATGACGACTGCAACAGCTTTTATGGGGGTAAATCTGTTATCACAGCTCGAGACAAATAAAAATAGAAGCATGTAGATGCACCATTCGTGTCATCCTTAAACCTATTTTCCAGATGGTAGCACCACTGAGCACTTTAGGAGACAGTTCTTTCAGCTCTAAGCATTATTTATATGCACTTTTATGGGGATTATATCCCCAAGTCTTTTATTTGTCTCATTTTAGGTTGAGAGCAAGCAACCATGGTTTTGGGAGCCAACACACTGGGGATGAACTGATGCACATTGTATTTGCTGTAGGTTGCTCATAATTTGCGCTGAACAAAGCTAATGAGTCTATCTTAAAACCTTAATACTGTTTGTCTTTACATTTACATGTATGTTTCACTTACAATGCAAATCCGCACACCCTGACTTCCTATAACACAGGTTGCTTGTCAGGTTTCTGTGTTGGTTAGGACCCAAACGCAGATACGAGGAGGCGCAATACAAAAACAAAACCCCTTTATTGGGTGAGCTGCGAGCAAACAGGTTAAAAGAAAACTCTTCTAAAGAAGGCAAAACAGTGCTCAAAAACAAACAGAAAATCTTCTTTGGGTGGCTCTGTAGCGAGGGCGTCAAAATCCAGTGTGCTCGGGATCGTGGCGGCCTGGGAACCGGGAAAAAAAGTAGGGAGGTACTCAGGGACAAAAAACAATAATGATCCAGCCACGGGGACCAGCTGGCAGCCTCCCTAAATCAGCCGCTGATGAGCTGATCCAAGTCAGATGTGCCGCCGCCGCTGCCGCTGCTGCTGCTGCTGCCGCCGCCGCTGCTGCTGCTGGGGGACCTGGGCCCTCTGCTGGGAGAGCAGAGAGCACCACAACAGAGTCCAGGAGGGCCGGCAAGCCGAACCCTGACATTGCTAGTACTTTAGGAGTGAGCTGTAGCTTATTTCTGTTTTATTCTAACCACATTGCCATCACCATTGAAGACAGAGTTTCTTTTTTTGGTGGTGTAGTTTAAACAGAGTTCAGACACTCATGTTGGACTAGGCTCCCTGCTGGGACCCTCTTCCCCATCATGAATAGATTTTAATAATAGATAAATACATTCGGCAGGATGTTTTACATGAACAGTCATCATACGTCCTGGGAGTTTCACTCAGGTTCTGTCCAGAGTTTCTGCGCAATCAAAGCTGGAGCTGTGGTGAGCCTGGGTAGCTGCGTTTACAGCTCGTTGTCACCACAATAGTATCAGATGAAATGTGTTTCTAAAAAGTGTGCCAGCTGCAAGCAGCCACTGTTTGCACACACACACACGCACATGATTGCTGCCTAATTCCCCCCTTTAGCGGCTGTCTGATTCACAGGCAATGAGCCGCATCTCCTTCTACATGTCCAAGCCCTTTACGTTTTTAAGCTTTACTGTTTCTTATCAGCCCATCAGCAAATAAGCACTGACAGATTTGGTGTTTACAGTTAAAACATCCCCGAACTTCTTGTTTACAATTGTTTTTCTTTTTTTCCCGCTGGGATGGAAGCATGGTGTTGCTGCAGAAGTTCTGGTTGAGTCTGAGCTATTCTTCCAGCAGTGTGTCTTTGCTTGAGCATCGTTCTGGCAGCCGGGCTCAGGCTTTATAAGAGCTGAGCTGCAGGAGATTCTCACAGCTTTTTACCGTAAATGTTGGGGAAAATGAGAAGGCCAAGAGGGCGAAACGTGCCGGCTCTCGCGACAATTGCTGCCGCCGTAATTACTGCCATCATTAGCTAGCTCTAAAATAAGTTTTGTAGCCAGCATTAATGCCAAAAACAAGTCTCTAAATCAGATTCAAGCAGCAGCCTGATCGCAAATGAAACAGATTTTACTCAAAATGATTTTGAGAAGAGATTCAGCGATAACATGCAGTGGCTAGAAAAACATTTTTGTGCTCCTAAACTAATGCCCCTTTTTCAAGATATAATACGTTATTTCACTGTATGTATTTATGTATTTAGAGCAAGAAATATCCTGTAATTGGACATATACGGGTAATAAAAAGTGCATATACTGTACAGATGCTAGATTGTTCGGACTCAACAGTTTAGTTTTGGTCATTGAAGGAGATTTGTGTTCAGAAAACAAGCTAGGTGGGATATTTCCATTGTGAGTTCTTGTTGAAAATGCCTACGTAGTAGCAAAAAGTGTGTTTCAGGGTTCGTGCCATCAGGTCGGTGGGGACCGCTCTCAGACTACAGCGAGCCGCTTCAGGAAAGTGAGCAGGAAAAGTGAGAGATAACAAATGCAGGGAAGAGGATGTTGGCGCAGCTCCGGATGCTGAACATAAACCATTTAAAGCTAATTGAAGACAAATACATGGTCAGAAAAAAAAATACGAAAAGTGAGCAAGACGACATATCAGGTAATAAAGTTAACTCTTCTGTTATGCTTCCCAGTGGGTGAGACCTTCTGGGTCCAGACTATTATAAGAGGTGAGGCCCCCTGACATATTTTTCTTGGAGAAGGGCTCGGCACTACATTTACTCCACTTTACGCAGGCAGATATCGTCAGTGGAAGCCCGGGGTGCTGAGAGAGGAAACAGAGGACACATCGGGGCACAGAGTTAGTTCATACTATAGTAGCGGCTTTTATGAGACAGACAACATGCCTGGCTCCAGCGAAAGAAGCCGGTGATGGACAGATAGGCTGCCTCGGCCAAGAACAGGCGGGAGGGGAAGAAGGAAAATGAAATAAAATCAATATTCGAACATAACTTTTTAAATAAACATTTGCACTCCACGGTCACTGTTGGCAGAGGGGGCCAGTTAACTTTCCCTATTGGCGGAATTCAACACCAGACGGTTGGTGGAGCACTGGCTCCCATCGAGGTGATGGCTACTGGCAACGTGTGACGCTGACGGCTGGCCCAGTTCTGTTTGTCTAAGGTAAAAGAGGAGGATTTGGCGAGGCTGCCACGTGCCCTGGCAACGAATTTTGTGGCTTTTGAAGGCGTAAAAATCCTAAATAATGCCTCACTAGTCCTTAAACAGAAATTTTAATCTAAGAAAGGAAAAAAAAAGTCTTTGTCTCAGAGGGCACGTCGGAGTTTCTGCTACGAAAAGATCGGTTTGTGCATGTTAAAAGCCCTTATAGTACTAGCTGTGCTTTATTACGCTACACCAAACCTAAGAATTTATTGTCACCTCTTTTTTATCATCAGAGGGTGCAGAGGTCTTGATGCCACAATGTTTCAGTGCATACACACAGCCACCATTGACAGTAATAATCGGCTGTTTACTCCCAAAAATGATCAAAACTAATTCCATCTGCATCGTTCGAGCTAGCATGTTAGCTCCGCGCACCTGCTCTGTTTGCGGCCCACCATGGCCTGTCCTGCCTGCTGTGGGTGAATGCATCGTGCTTTGAAAACACAAAAAAATCAGCACTCTTTCATTCTTGAAAAGGCAGCCTGCTTTGGCTGTTTCTCTAATCTGCATGATGGATTTGGAGAGTCGTGAGCAGCAGGTTGAACGGATATGATGGAGCGTCCGTGCGGAATGTGCAGAGCTCTGCAGACAGATGAGCAGAAAGTAAAAGCCTCCCTCAGAAAAAATGTTTTACTTAAAACAACAATGGTGTTGGAGAGCGATGAACCAAAGAATAAGATGGGCGACTGGAATTGCTGCCTTTACTTTTGCCATGAGCCAGCACAGGTGCTGCTGACTACTGTGGAAAAGACGTCTGCCTCTCCTTAGTGCTGCCTGGACGGGCCCACACACTTCCACAGCACCTAAAGCTGGCACTTCCCTTGACAACTAGACATAATTTAAAGGCTGTCATCGAACTAATGTGTACATTTTTGGGTCTTACATATCCCACACATGCAGGATCAGGCCCAGAACCTGGGTTGTGTTTTGTTCTAAATCTTTTTTTTGCCTTTATGACCATAGTTTAGAGAAGAGGACCTTCTTTGTGGAGTGATATTTTATTTATTTAAGCCTTATGTTAATTACTTGGACTGGCTCATTTGAGCCGGTTATCTGCAGCCTAAGCTGGCCAATCAGCATGTGAGCAGCGGTGGAGGACGCGTGGCTGGCAGCGTGGCAGTGACGACCGCAGCCACCTCGTAGCTCATGAAGGCCTCCATTCACTTCCATTCGCACAATATTCATGGAGGCGAGAGACTTCCCCAGCAAAAACAAGCCCCCGTTTAAAGAGAAAACAATCGACCCTCCCCAACAAATTCCTGCTAATTTGCCAGAGCCAAAGAGGGAGCGCTTGGAGTGATGGACGCCTGCACATCCACCAGTCGAATGTGATGCTTCTCTGTGTTCATATTTGCCGCACGTCCAAAGGGCTGCCAGCGACTCCACCAGGATCAATGCTGAAACATCCCCGACACATCCTGTTCACGGCTCCCAGCGTCTCTCCTGGCGCCTCGCTCGTCCTGCTGCAAATGAAATGTTTTTCTTCGCTGCTTTTCTCATTTGACCTAAACTTAATTGCGTATCATTTTGAAAGGCGATCCAAAAGGAGCGGATTTTTATCCCGGCCCATTAATCATAATATTGCTAGTCCTTGTTTTTGTGTGACAATTTAGCACACCATGCAATATGAGTTAGTATAATTCAGCTTTATTTATTTTTCTGGCTTATTATAAACGCTGCCGCTTGTGCAGCGAGGGGCTGTGAGGGTGCAGTGTGCTGCAGGAACATGTTCCAACCCATGGGGGAGGAAGCCTGTGGAGAGGGCAGGACCCCTGAAAGTGTGTGTACGCGAGGTGCTGCCAGCAAGTGTAGGCACTATTAATGGCTCAGTGTGCGTGTTGGGGTATTACACATGCATGTG
This sequence comes from Tetraodon nigroviridis, assembly GCA_000180735.1. NCBI lineage: Eukaryota > Metazoa > Chordata > Actinopteri > Tetraodontiformes > Tetraodontidae > Tetraodon > Tetraodon nigroviridis. The sequence goes on from CAAE01013638.1 coordinate 29,045, forward strand.
CTGGTTACACTGACCAGGCAATCAACAGGTGTGTGTGCGTGTGTGTGAGGTTCATTGTAATATCTGTGGGCTGAAGCTTTATTTTAGGGTCATAATATTACCTTAATCAATGAGTCAAAATGCTTCAAATTTGAAGATTTACAGGTCACCTTGTGGGTATCACGTGTCGCCTACCTCAGGAGCCAACCTGAGCCCTCTCACCCCTGCTCCTGGAAGCATGTCCCACAATAATACGTTGAGATTAATGAACCCACCATTAATTAAAACATGGTCAAAAATCGATTCAACCCCCATCAGACCTTCCATCAGACCTCGACCACTCAGCCCTCTGCCCCATGTTATCCTCTCATTCCACCCAAAGTCAGCTGGCACTAAGAAAAAGGGTCCTTTGACTCATGGGTGGGGGTAGTGGGTTGGGGTCCTGGTGCTCCTGGAGTCTGATAGTCTGGCTGCTTCATTGAGGCTTTTCCTCCAGGCTGTTACGCAGCCACAGAGGTGAGCGGGCACATTTCTGACAGCATACCTCCGCCACGCGGCGACCCTGGTTCTGACACATCTTTGTTAATGCCTGTTCACAAAACAAAACTTTTATTTCATCATTCATTCATCCATTTATTTTTTTATTTTTTATTAGAATGACAATTCCAGTTTGTGGTATATCGACTCTCCCTAATGCAGGGCAGCGTTTGTCTAACAGTCCAACCAGGAGCAGCAGCAGCAGCACCCCCCCCAACCCCCCTCCTGCCCAGTAGCTGCAGACCCGCCCCCCCACCCCCCACCGACACCTAATCCACAAACCAACTACCATAACATTTTCACAAGGGTCCTGCGCCACGCAGGAGCAGCTCCACGTGAATGGGTTGTTGTTGCGGTGTTTCTAAGATGGCACGACACACACCAATTAGTGTTGACCAGTGGTGGGCTGCCATCACTTTTACTGCTTCTCTCTCTCTCGCTCTCTTATTGTTGCTCGAGCATGTTTGCAGTGTGAATTAGAGATTAAATGCGAGGATTTCAAATGTGTTCTCTCTGGTCTGCGTTTAAACTAACAGTACAATTAGAACAACTACCCCTTAAATGGTTACTTTTATTCCCAAATTGTGGCGACCTGGAGCCTAATTTGTCCTGTGGGACGCCACACGTCCCCCATTAAACCACATCGCCCCCCCCCCCCCCAAAAGCATCACAGACACACACACATGTACACACACTAATACCTGCATTTAGCTTGTGGCTGACTGCATGCACTTAATCTATCAAAAATTATTTCATCCTATTTTACTGCCGTTGTAAATGTTGTAAAGTTTTAACAGCAATTTGTTTTTCTATTCATTTAATCATAATCTCAATTTTTAATCATCTCGTAAATGTCATTTTCTTATTTGATCCTGGAAGATCTGTTTTGCAATTTGAACATTAATTGAACAATTATGTGTGCTATTCCAGATGTAATTTGTTTAGAATAAATAGTTATACACATTTTATATATATACATATATATGTATAATTTATTTATTTTTTGTCTGTTGAAGGTCATAAGTTCAAGTTAGCTGACAACTGAAGGAGCTGCTGTGTTTGCAGTCGTGTTGCTACATGCGCAAAAACCCCCTCTCAGTTGAGCCGGCCCCCAAATCTTTCAGCACCTCCTGCCTGTACATCCGTCAGCATCTCTGGCCTAATAATACTGTCAGTATCAACACACACACACACCCACACACAAGCACGCACGTGCACACACATGCACGTTCACACACACACATACATACATACACGTGGACACACACACACAGGTGACCAATTACATGTTCCTGACAGACGCAGGTTTATATGGCCTCAATTATAAACTGGTTCACACACACATCTGTGTGCCCAAAGGTGAAACGTCCATCCACACCAGGGCATATGCCAGTCAGTCGTGTTGTAAAAGTTTATGTGGCAGGGTGACAGACGTACAGACAGACGAGCATCTCACTGTTTCTGGCTGTCCCACGGCTCCGTTCTCTCCGGCTAAATTTGTTTCTCTGTCTTTGAGCTGCTGGATAGATCCGTTTCTTCATTTGGTTGCTTCACCCTTGATATTTGTTGGTGGAGCCACTGAGCTTCAGGATGCGTATGGTTTAATGATCAGCGGTGGTGGTGGTGAGCCTGTCGCCTCAGGGTTTGACCCTCCTGAGGTCCAGGGGCTTCTCTGTGTGGCGTTTGCAAATTCTGTCTAGTCGTGTGTGAAGGTTCACCATGCTTAGAGCATTGCTGCAGTGAATGTGTTTTAAAATGAGACCTGAAATTTACAATTTGGTTGTTTAACTGCAAAACGACCAAGTTGACTTTGATTTTAAATGACCAAAAACTTTGCTCAGAACCAAAGTTCTGAGCAAACTGAGGCCAAGTTCATCATAGCTAGTTTGTAAAGGTAGAATATTGAAATTCTTCTAGGCTGGGCCTTTACCATTTAGCATTCTAACATGAGGTACACGTGTGGCTCCTTCTTTTTTATCCTGATCCAGTAGGCAATCGATCTCGTGCCTATATTGGAATGAAGTGATCATGCAATTCATGTACAGCATTGAATGATAATTCTAAATATATAGGCTCCGCCATCTCTCCCCCTCATTTACACAAAACTCTTTCGTATTCAATTCGTCAAATCCTTTCACATCATTTATTTCTTCTTCTATGTATGCTGCTGGGACAATGCAATTTCTACACTGCCGGGTATTAAACAAGATTCATTCCCTCATTTATCTCTTTTATTTTGACACAAAATGTCATCAACAGGTTGTCCTCTACTTAACCCTGAAAGAAACACTGAGTTTAAGTGTTGGTTAATGTAAAGTTTCTCTAAAAGGACAGTGTTACACATCTTATCAAGTGTACTTCCTAGAAATCCATGTGGCATCGCTCTAACCCCACAGCTAACCTCGAACCACCCCAAAAACCCACCGCAAAGTGTCAGCTGTTTTTTAATGAGCTGTTCTCATTCTCCCACTGTGCTCAGCATCATTTAACATCACTAACACAGCCTATAAAGTGCAGCAGCAATGGTCTGCTCAGGTTTACACAGATAATTAGCAGCGGGCACACACACCGCTAAACACTGGGCGATAACTGATCGCTACGCGTCTGAGCTAGTGACACTGGGCTGTGACCTTGTGTTGTAAGAACTGGTTATATACTTTTGCTGTTGTTGCTGTTTTGAAGCATATGAATACTGTTTTTTGGGAGAAAAACTGGCAGTGTGATCTGTGGTTTTTAATTTTACAAATAAGTGTTTGAAATAATAAACATTTGATTGTGTTTTTTTTTTTTTTTTTAATGGATGAAAGTAATTGTCCCTCTCATTTTATACACAGCATTTGTCACTGTGTTATTAAGCAACAAACGTTAGGGTCGAAGCATGCATCAAGATTTTATGTGATTGGTTAGACATATACTGCAAATCTGTACAGAAACCATGGTCATTCACAGACCCCGACATACACACACACACACGCACACAGAGACACACACACACACATTCAAACAAACACAGAAACATTTTGGAAAATTCGTCATGACATCAGCGTCACTTCACCTAGCATTGACACGCTCCTGTTTGCTCACAGACGGCTGCTGTTTTGCCACCAGAACATAAACACACACTCATATGCACCACACCCTCGCACACGCCTTCACACACCCTCACATACACATGCATTTCCACCTCAGCCCACACCCTTAGCCCAGCACAAGGCCAGTTCAGCGCTACACGACAAACGCACAAGGTTCCAACACAAGTGTGTATGTGTGTGTGTGCGTGTGTGTGTGCGCGTGTGTGTGTGCGTGCGTGTCTGTGTATGTGTGTGTAGTGGAAAACTGGACGGCCCAAAGGTGCCACCATTCCGGAGTGACGCACTCACTGGAGGTTTCCTTCTTGCGTCTGGTCTTTCCTCTCTGTTTTGGCCCCCTTTTCCTCCAGCCTGCCCCTCTCCCTGCTTACATCTTTTTTTAAGACATATTTAGACTTTATCCTCTACCCCAGCATTTTTGTCCATCCCACTTTTGTAAAGGGAAGATTTGGGGGGTGCGGGGGGGCCAGGAAAGGGCATGACATGCCACTTTTAGACCAGTACATCACTGAAGCGTCCTTTAAAATCTGGACGACATGTAATATTTATTTAAACAAGTCTCCTTCTGGCCACAGAAACCAAAAGATGTCTGACACAGACAAGAATGAGCAGCTGAGTCTGTGCACATGTGTTTTAGATTTCATATGAACGACTAACCTGTCCAGATTTCCAGCTTGGTAAAAAAGATTATAGTGTAAAGATAAACATTTGACTGCCCCCTGATGGAAGGTTCAAAAATATAGGACACCTTGGTAAATTTATTCGTTAAATTAGAAGCAGCAAAGAAGCTTTAATAGTCCAGGAGGAAGATATTGTGCAGAGCTCCAGTTCACCAGTGTGACTGCCAGGCTCGAAGTCCTCCCTGAGACCATCAGAGCAGTCAAGTCACGAACGGACACACCTCTTTTTTTCAGTCGAAGGGAGGGCCAAAGTAAATCTAAATATTGCTGGGAAGAGTCTTCATTAAAAGAAACCATCCTTCCTCTTTTCCCCCATCATTTTTGGTCCAGCAGAGGAGCCTCTAGAGATGGCCAGCAGAGATTTGGAAGCACTAGATCATCTCTGCTTCTGGTTTTGGTCTCAGTTTGATGGTGTGTCTGTGTGTGTGTGTGTGTTTGTGTGTGTGCCTTGGACTCAGATGAAAAGTAAACTAAAAACCTAATAAGCTAGCTGCAAGAGAGTCTTAAAGTCTTTGGTCGAGAGCCGGGCTCTTGTTTCAAAGTGCAGAATCTGCTGTAAGCCCCCGCAGACGCAGACTAAACACAGCATCGGCCCCATTGTTGTTCTGCACTGTTCCAGCCCTCCCTGGAGATTTAGAAGGAGCCATAACCGTCCGCTGCCGGGACAGCCAGCCAATAGCTAGGCTGCTAACCGACGACCCAGCCCATGAGGTCACACCGCAACCTGGTCGTGACCACCTTCATCGCCCCGGATTAGAAAATGATTGGATATGGGTTCCTTTCATTCGCTTTTTTTTTTTTTTTTTTTTAATGTCTGATGGTTTTCAGGTAAGTCAGTGAAACCAGTCCTGACATTTTAGCTGCTTTCCTAGCAACACAACAAGAGCAGAAGTTATGGCACTGCTTTATTTTATGGCAGACCTGCGCTTGGTGATAATTGATTCAGCATGTTCACCGTTTCTAACGATTGTATTTTAAGACCTGGACAAAATGTTTCACATGTCATTTTTTCCCCGTTAATAGATGACTAGTCACTTCATCTTCATTCTTTTTTTATTTTTTCACATCGTTTTCCATCACGTGCCGTTCTGTGGTCTGAAGACCATGTATACACAGAGTCGCCATTACTGGAAGGAACAGGATGGGCTTTACTGGAAGAGGAGGCCCGCTGGTGGAAGCCGGCAGCCAGATCAACACACAGGTTGGAGGTCAAACAAATCCTACACAGTTGTTCCGTCCATTACAGAGGACATATGGGATGCTTAAGCACGCGCCCTGCCCGGCGTATGTATATATTTGGTGTGTGTGTGTCTACATGTCAGGCCCGCACAGGTCTGGGTTTCATCACCGTGGTCCGCTGGCGTCTCGGAATCATGTAATTCGCCATGTTAATGCAGTGATTACCCATCATTACCCAGAGGTCCAGGTTTTGGCGACACCATTCAGCCCAGCGTTTCCCCCGACTGTGGAGGCTGACGTCCACCACCTGTTTACGGCATCTGAAAGGGAAATAAACACAGAGGGGTTAAACCTAAAGGGCTAGCCAGTGGGTACAGTACAACGTTTGGACTGGAGGACTTTTTTTGCACCAAAGGCAAAATCAAATAAAATCGACCTATTGTTTTTAACACTACAGAATGTTTGTTTATCCACAACTAAAAGGAAGAAATATCAATCAATTGAACTGAGGAAGTCACAGATACAACCATTTGCTCTTTAGCCTTGAGCTAAAATTGTCGGTGATTTTGGTCTGTTGTTTCACGGCAAATACATAACGATGCAGCGTAATCTAATTTGTCTCCTGAGAAAGAAGATACGATGCAATAGGGAACAGACCCAGCATCCAGTGGCTTTGGACCGCAGTGCGAGTGGCCATTATTGAAAATAATGGTTTCCACTGCAAGTTTAATAGGAGCCGCTCAGGTTTCCACCTGCCCAGCGGGTGGTCGCTTGTCTGGATCCTCTTTAATACAATGCGTTATCCTGCCGGATTATGTTCCATATGTGCGTGTGCGCACCCATGAACAAACTTCCACTTGCTCTGAAGCCCACATGCGGTTTATCCCCCCCACTTTAGTCACCCCATAGGTGACTTATCTCATAAAAAAAGGTTAAAAAATCAACGGGGATATCTAGACGTCTGCTAGAAAATGAACACCAGCTTCCAGCGGCATAAAACCTGACGCCCCGAGGGCGCTGGCAGGATGAGAGTAAAAGTGAGGCTGGATTAAAATGAAAGATGTCGATGGGACTGGGTCAGACCGCCATGTGGGCGCACTTACTGCCTGTCGTTTCACACATTTTAACACGGTTGGTGAAAAAAAAACCTGTGTCATTAGCAGCAGCCTGCGTCCCGAAATGCACAATATAAAAAAAGAGCTGGGGCTGTTTTTAAATTATATCTGAATGAATCGGCAAAGACGGGTTGAGGTTCGTGTTTCCCAGAAGTGTACATCAATCTGCCTGTAACTTTAGGCCACTTCCACAAGAGACTTGGACCATTTCCACAAGGCGTCACCTTCACTGACAGGAAGCTTTCGTCTCCCTTGCCGACTTCTGCTTTTTGGCTTCCGCAGCACCGTGGCGGCTGCTGTTGCCGAGCAACTACTGAAAACCTACTTAACCTCGACCTTGCTTTTTAAAATAATGTAATTCGTTTTATTAATGTCTGGTATTTGGCAGGAGCCGACGGCAACAGAACCAGTTCCATTTCAAATAATGAGGCAGAGGGAGGCCAGGGCTACAAAAACAGAGACAGGAATCAGTCAGAGTGTTCACTTCACTTCAGAATCAGAGGGTAAGGCAGAGCGGCACGCTGCTGAGGAGATGGAGTCAGATGGTGATGTGACACAGCGTAAATGGTGATGGATGTGCCCAGATTCATCATCATTTGGGGGGAAAAAGGAAAACTGCACATTAAAATCAACATTTGGAAAAAGCATCTGTGGATTTCAGAAGGAAGCAGGAAGACGCATTCGCCAGTTTTTCAATTTTAAATTAAAACTTTAAATTCATGTATCATTGTTATATTAAATTGGTTTATTACATTAGGTTAGGTTACATTAAGGGTCAGGGGTTATGCCTATGAACGTCCTCATAAAGATAGAACTAAAAACGGGTGTGTGTGTTCGTGTGTGTGTGTGTGTGTGTGTGTTTGTGTGTAGGTGTGTGTAGGTGTGGGTGTGTGAGAGAGAGAAAGAAGAGAAAGAGAAAAAAGGGAGGAAGAAGGAGGGAAAGAACGAGAAAGTCAACTGAGCAAACCTGGCTTTTTTGGCAGAGAACATTATGCTTTTATAAAATTTTGCAGTTGAGGAATTGAAGGAAATTTGCAAAGGTCCATTCGTAGACTTGCATTTAATAACTTCCTCTTGAAACCTCTGTTGAGACTTGCACGACAGCGAGCCATTAAAGTCATAAATCAGAAGTAAAGAATGTCATGCAAATTGCAAATTGTGCTAAAATGCATTGAAAGGGGTTGAAATAAGACAAAGTAGGGGAACAGAAAAAAACGGATGAAGCGAGTGTAGAGCAGACTGGGAAAAGAACTGCTCTGTTTGGTTGTCTGTCTAAAGTTTTTGCTCATTAAGTGTTATTAGTTTTGGCTTTGGCGCTGCTCCATCCCAGCAGTTACTCAGGCTCGGTTGTGAGTTCCAGCAAGCACAACTGGCAGCGTTTGAAACTCCAGCTTCGCTTGGAGGAGTCAGAAGAATCCAAATCTGAACTATGATAAACACGGACCCGTCGGATCTGACGGACCTGAGAGAAAAAGAAGGGCGAGGACCTGGAAGTGGACACTGTCACCTGCATGTTCTGTCACGCACAAACATGCAAACACAGCCACGCAATATCACATCTGCTTTTCGTTTCAACTGGAAGATGGATGCTCGGGGTAGGGGTTCGATGCGCCATTTCAGATGAAGAGATAGGGCTGATCTCTTCCAAAGCCTTGCTGCCGGATCAGCTCCAGGCCCAAAGAGATAGAGCACAGCTGGACAAAAAGGCAGACATATTAACGTTGATATATCATTGGAAAGAATCGCTTTTGAATATTTGGACCAATAAATTACTGAGAGTGAGTGATGAAAAACAGCCCTGTGTGCGATTAAAACAACGTCCTTTATGTGGTGTCTCCCAACAGATCTATGGATTCGTTTAACCATAAAGCTTGAAAACATTTCCTCGGACCATCCATCATAAGTGATTCGTTTACATCCTGGGAAGTAGGAACTGAAGCAGTTCTAGTTGAACGTTGGCGGTACTGGGTTAGCATCTTAACAGAGACATAAATGTGTGTTTGTGGGCTGAATTATCATCAGAAGAAAGGACGATATCGGTGAAGGCTAAAGTTAAAGAAAATTATGTTGATGTTTATGAAGTGAGAGTCATATTTAATGTAATAAATACATTTATAATCAAGTAAATATGAGTACCTGTGATGGGGTGTTGGGCAGAAGCCTTAACTAACCCTTCGTGTGCTAATGATCTTAACTGGAGGAGGATTTAGAACGATCACAGAGTTTTATTATAGTCTAACTTTGCACCATAATAAAGTTTAGGCAAATTTTTTTTTTTCTTGATGATGATGATAATAAAAGAGTGGGGAAGCACTAGTGTCCGCTGTCAGACTGTCTGGTTGAGGCTGCTTTGGTTCCACGGAGACCTCACAGAAACTGCACTTAATCAGACGTGACTTCAGAAGAAAAGCAGGTACGTCCGACAATCGTCATCATCAGCCGTCGCTCTGCTGCGGAATTATGTTAGAAGAAAAAAAAAAAAAAACCACCTAAAAGAAACATGTGAATGCCGACAAGCAGAAGTCCTTCATTTAACTGTCACGCACACTCGGACACGCACGCAGTTGAAGACGTCTGATTTCAGGTCAACCACAGGAAAAAAAAACACAGGCAATGCTGATGTGACAGCTGGAAGCTAACCGATGTTGTCACTGGCCCCTGCTAACGGGACAAAGTGGCGTGTGTGACTGTGATTGTATTTGTATTCCTGCATGTGTGTGTGTGTGTGTGTGAGTGAGGGGGAGCAGTAATGCCCATTAGCGTGCAGTAATGGGAGGGGATATTGGTGCTGTATAGGTATAATTACCTCAAGCTAACATGGAGCTCAGGCCGTGTGGCGCCGGCAGCACAAATATGAGCTGCCGAACATAGATACCACTTTGTCCCCCTTCGTCATATGACCCTGGGGGAACAAAGTTCACCTACTGATGTGTAGTGTGTGTGCATGTTCGGGACAAGAGCCCTGGAAAATAATGAAAAAAGCTGGATGAGAGTAAAGGAGAAAGAGAAATAATCAGGCATGATCTCTGTGACTGCTATTCTTCTGTTCGAACAACTTTGCTGCAGAAGGTCTGATAAAAGGCAGAGTCCATCCTCTGTCTATTCATTCATCATCCATTCTCCCCTTTTCTTTTTCATTTACAATTTATCATTCCATCTGTATCTCCAAACTGACAAAGGCTTTAGCTGCAAGAGCTGTAAGAGCCTCCGATTAAGTGTTCTAGGTGGAACATCGGAGACCAAAGACCGCTTTTTTGGTGATGGGTTGATGAGTCCATTGCTTTGAACGTTTCTCTGATCAGTTTGAACTGATCTGGGGAAGTTTTCTGACCACTAGCCATAGTAAAAAAAAAAAAAATTATCACTAAAACACGATGAAAAGGCTAAAGCTGAAAAGTACGGAGTAAGCTCTTACTATTTATTTTCTTTGCAGTAAAATCATTTTCATTGGTTGTTTTGACTAAAAGATTAAAGGCCAAAGCTTCTTTTTATCTCTTTTCCGTCAGGGTTCAGCTTGCCCGCCCGCAGTTTGCTGTGGTGCTCTCGGCCCTCCCAGCCGAGGGCCCAGGTCTCCAGGATCCAGCAGCAGCAGCAGCGGTACGGATGATCTGGATCAGCTCATCAGTGCTTTATTTAGGGAGGCTGCCAGCTGGTCCCGGTCGCTGGATCATTGTTTGTGTGTGCCTGTTTGTGTGTGCTAGAGTTTGCATCCCATGTACATCCCAGAGAAGATTTACCCTTTGTTTTTTGAGCACCGTTTTGCCGGCTGAAGTTTTCTGTTTGCCTGTTTGCCCATCGTTTACCCAATAAAGGGTTTTTGTTTGGAGCGTGCCAGCCTCGTGTCACGGATAGCGGTCCTGGGAGGTATCAGCAGCCCAGTGCTCAGATGGGTTTCTTGGGTTCATTCATTCTCTCTTAAAACTGTAGAAAAACTATGGTGCGCTCAGGACCTCAAGGGGTCACCTGAGGATGGAGGTTGTTCTCAGACATTTCATCAACCAGTGAATTTCACACGGGCCAGGCAAAAACATGCATATAAATGGGCTGCTCTCCGGTTTTTGCATCAACACACGGCTTGGGCGCTCTGGAGCCAGCAGGGACAAATGTTATTTACCGTAAATTCCGGACTATAAGCCGCTACTTTTTTCCCAAAACTTTCAACCCTGGTTAAAAGCAGTCGAGCTGGCTTTCAGTGACTTTCACCGTTTTTTTTAACCAGCCCTGTTAGTGCTGTGCTACCGTATTCCTGCTGTGTTACTGCCGCGTCACAGGCACTGTTTGGAAAGAAAAGCTAAGGTATATTCTTAAAACTTTGAAAACTCTCTCTGTGTACCGTCTTTCTTTGTAAATATGTTTACATGTTTTAATGTGGGCACATGCGGCTTATATACAGGTGCGGCTTGTGTATGTACAAAATCGGTTTTCCTCTAAAAATGTAGTGGGTGCGGCTTATAATCAGGTGCGCTCTATAGTCCGGTTTTTACGGTAACCAGTCTTAACTACCGGCGTTTACATCAGCAACAGTCACAAGTTCACTTAGCTGCAGTAGCAGGGCCTGCTGTCGTTTACCCAAGAATGAATCCATCTTGCGTATGCATGCACGTGTGTGTGTGTGTGTATGTGTGTGTGTGCCTGCGCGTGTCCTTCGTGGATGCTCATGAATATGCAGCTGCAGCCGTTGTTTCCCTCAAGCTTTGACATTATGGTCTGTTGTGTGAGTAAGCTACCGTGCGGCTTGTGTGGAATAAATTGACCCAAAAACCCAAAAGTGTTGCTGCTTTTTTAGGTGGAAGCAAATTAGAAAAAAAAGCAAACTTTCGACTGCAGGCTAAGGGACCGTCATCCACGTACAGGAGGGAGCCAGTGTTTTAGCATGCAGCTAATGTCTGAGCGTCCTGACAACTTGTGTCGCTCCGTGTCTGGTCCTGCTCCACAGAAGCTTGTAGGACCCTCTGAATTTTGGCTCATCTGGAGCTTGTGCAACCATAATAACCAGTAACAGTAATTAGACAGTTTGACCTGCTTAACCAGGTAAAATGGGAGCGTATGACCCTGCAATCAGAATTAATTTAGTCAAAACATCCAGAGCTGAACGCCTGTATCTGTTCCATGAATATATAGCTGCTCCATAAAGAAGAAAAATGAACCCACATTAGCCTTCTCATCGGTAGAGCAAGAGCAGCGGTCTGGTCAGACCACGACCTGCTCGCTAATCAGTCGGTTCGGTGGCTGTTTTTCTTTTCTCAATGTTGCTGTGTTCCCCTTTGTTGTCATAGGGAGAGCTGGAGCTAGCGGTAGAAATGGTTCCCACATGTTTGAATATAACTGTGCTCATTAGCTCTATGTGTGGGTGTGTGTGGGTGTGTATGTGTGTGTGTGTGCGTGTGTGTGTGTGTGTGCGTCCAAAAGAACTCTGATTAATTGGCTCTATCCCCTAAACTGTGGAAACACCAAGGGTCGAACTAGGCCGCTAATTGTTATAATCCACCTTTGTTTGTTTCTTCTGGTTGACCAGACCCCTCCATCCGCCCCAAAGAGAAAGACAGAGGGAAAAAGGACGAGAGAGTGGCCTACACTTCTGCCACCCTGATAACCAGCTCTGTTCTCATCTTCTGTTCTTTACTTTGCCTAGAAAAAAAGGTCAGCTGAGGTGCAGGATGAAAGGAAAAAGGGCCGAAAAAGGGGGCGCGGGGGGGTCTTCTGCTCGGCCTCACTGTAGGCAGACGTGATGTCAAGCATACCCCAGTGGATCCTGCTTGCTCGGTAAATGGTTTTAACCGGAGTGCTGCATACCCAAACGCTAGAAAGTCTTCCAGCAAATTAGATTTGAATGATTTTGCGTGATGCTGGCTTCTAGTCCCCATCATATCAAACACCACTGCAGCTAACAGTAAGGTCAGAACCCTCCGACACTGGGGTCGACTTTTTCATCTTGTTAAATTCTGATAAAGGTTGGCTGCAAAAGATAAAGTGACTCCCAGTTTCCACCCATCTGCCCTGCGTCAGGACTTATTGAAGTCTGTTTTCTGCTGCCCAGCATGGTTTTGTGGATGTTGGTGTCATGCGTTACAGTTGGTTTTTTTCCAGTAATGTGTATTGCGCCTGCTCTCTCTTCACGTCAGACTTCCATACCTACCAGAAACACAGGCGGAACCTGGAAGCGTCACCATGCCAGCAACAACAATATTTGGCAGTTGTGATATTTTGGCGTCATTTCCTCCTGTTTATGGAGCTCTCCTCTGGCTGGACCCTCTCTCTGACCTCTGGCTTTGACCCTGCAAGGGTAGCCAGTGGCCTGTCTCGTGTCCACCTGACACCTCGTAAACATCGACAACAGCCCATAACTGACTACTAATCGTTGGCGTGCAGTGTTGCAACTGGAAGGCTGGGCAGTTTTAATTAAAACTTTCCCATGAACAGCCAACCGGATGAGGCACCTGTTAATGATGACATGATGTCACCCTGTTACCACGGCTACCGGTCCAATTAGCAAACAGAAGTGTTTTCCCATCCTGTTTTGCCTCTTTACCTAAGAAAGCCGACTAATCAGACGTCCTGCTCTAGCAGCTCCTGTCTTGGGCCTGAACAGATGGTTTTGATGGCGAGCAGAACAACAGTGCCGTTTTCACCGCTCTTGCTGCTTTCAGCTCCTGACACCACTTTCAATCACAGTGACGTGGAAACCTTCAGCGGTGAATCAAGAGCAGAGGCAGAAAGCAGTTGTCATTGCCGCAGAGGAACCCTGAGCAGCTTCCACAGGGCCCGGCTCTGTAACTGGTGTAGGCGCTCCATCTGGAAATTTGACACCAGGCCACTGAAAAGGCCCCTGAGGTCCCTCTAAGCTAAACACTACAGTCGGACTATGAAAAGCAACACAATTTCCAGCCACCGCTAGCACACATTGTTCCAATGCTCGCCATCAAGGTTCACTAACAGTTCACCGCCTGCTATCCACAGATCGGGTGTTAAATAAGGCATTAGAATCTAACCCTGGACTTTTAGTGAGCCCCTTAAACTACTCTAAACCCATGTGAGAACCCCCCCCCCCCCCCACCACTCACACACACACACACACACACACACACACATTGTGAGACCATAAAGCACACCTCTGGCCAATAATCAGCCATTGTAATCATGCATATTAGTCCAATAAGTTTTAATGTCAGCTAATGCCCTTAAAGAGCGCCCTGACTCTCCTTCCTAATTTCACCCCAGTGGGTTCCCGTCGGGCGCCTGGCCGTCTTCAAACCTTGCACTGGGCCCTCCAACAAAGCTGGTCCTTCGGGGAACAACTACTGTGACAAATTAGGCCAAATAGGCTTGTTGTGCCTGTCGCTGGAGTTGAAACTCACTCAGTGTGTGTTTGTGTGTGGCTCTGCGGCCGAATCCCAGCGTCTGAAATAAAACCTAGACCTCCAGTGGAAATTTAAATTGCAGATAAAAGTGAATGTCGGTGCGTCGTCTCAGGGGAATATAGAGGAAGCCATTACGGCAGCTTCAGAGACGTATGGATCCATGCATGACGCATGGATCAAACAGAGGAATGACTTCGGTTGCAAAGGTGCAAAGAGTTCACATTAACAAACACAAGCTCGTTTCCCACTCAGCTTTTTTAAAATCATCATCGTCTCGTCCCCCCCCCCCCCCCCCCGCTGACATGTTGCACTGAGGCAGCGCAGTGAAAACCTTAGTTTTATGTGCTCTTACGTTCATGTTGTGAGGAGGAAGCTCTGAGATAGCTAAGATATATGTCAGCCCCTTTAGACAGCAGGTACGCTGCCGATAGTCCAGAGCCAACCAGATCGAAGGGTAAATCATATGTCCATGCTGCATTATGGCTACCATGAGAAACATAAAGAGCATTAGCTTTAGCTTTAATGCTGAATGTAATTACAAAAACTGGACATAACTTTCTTAAAAAGGAAAGAGATCATCTCAACTTTTTGTACTTGGACAGGTAGACAGCAAGGGGTTTAATAGCTAAAGCCTAAAGACTCGGAGCCACCAGGACCTGGAGAGCAGAGCAGTCTGGCCATGATGGACCAGAGGTTTCCTGCAGTCCTTCCAGTCTAATTATTTTTACTCAACTCAGACTCTAGCATTGATTTTTTATTTTTTTTCTGAAGTAACTTATTAGCTCCAGCGTGAAGGCGTGGACACATGCAGACTGTGGTTCCATGCCCATCTCAGGTCTGCAGGGTGAGCTCACACAGACACAATCTGCCGTTAGTGTTAGTTGCTTTTTTATTAGTCACTAACATACACAAGAAAAAATGTAATTCAGCTTGAGGGAATTGTATATTCTTGACGTGCATGTGGATTCGCGTGTGTTTGGATTTAATGAGAGCCCGGTGCTTGAGGGGTTGAGGAGGCTTATTGTTTTTTGTTCACTTTGAACTTTAATTTATACCACCGTGAAGACTCGCGGGAGGATTTTTACATCCAGCGTGTTGGATTCTCCCGGGACTCAAGATTTCACAGTCAGAGGGCACATAAACATATTCAATAAGTTTCCTTTTGTCATGGCAACGCTGCATTGAGTGCCCAGAGTGCAGAATGAGGAAAAAAGTGAGTCTTAGCGTGCAGATCATCTCAGCAACCGTCATGGCCTCCAGACCATCGTTGCTAAGGTGAAATATGAGGTCAAAAATGTACAGGTTCTGGATAAAGAATGAAGCTTGTGCGTGTGTGTTCAGATTGGAACTCTTAGCCGTGCATTTATTACCACCAAAGTAAAACAGACAGGCTGTGAATTTAGAAGAAACCTTACAAATATGAAAGAAGTGACATGGGTGAAGGAATATAGTTTGCCTGGTTAGGCTCACCGGGCATTGCCTCTCTGGTTCGGTTGTGTTGTGTGTGGCACAAGGGTGTCATGCTCTGCAGTCAGAAGAGCCATTGACTGGAGGAGTTCCAGTAAAGTCTGAAAGGGTCAGAACAAACTTGTTCTCCTTCTTGCCACCTCAAGAGAACGCTAATGATGCAATAGCAACAGCTAGTTACAGAAGCCACAGGCAGACACAAGGCTACTAGCGACATTTTTCTTTTAGCATGGCTAAAAATGAAGACAACACTTTATCAGCAAACAATGATAAACAAGGAGTCTAGCAGTTAGCTGGTCCAGGATCAGATTATGCATATTTGAACATTCCATAATTGTATTTAGAGTGGCTTGAGACCGATGGCAGGATAAGTATCATTGTTTTTATCGGAGCTATCTACATGTCTGCCCACAGAGCGTGAAGAGCGAAAGCATGTAGTTGGACCACAACCCTTGACCAGTTGTAATGTCATTGTGCTCATGGTGAGACAAAGTCTGATTGGACATTAGTGTGATGGAAATAATAAGGCTAATAATGATAATGATAATAATAACGCTTCCGATCTGACTAGTCTGTCTTTTACTGTGGCGTTCCAATTTTTCTGTTTACGTCGGCACTGGTTTGGCTCCACCTAGCCGAGGTTGATAACATCATTTAGGTATCAGGTGCTGATCTGCGCTGCTGCTTTCATAAGCACATAACAAGGCCCAATTAGACAAAGTAAATGAGATACATTTGCCAAAGCCATTTTCCGTTAATGCATATTTAGACTTTTTTTTTTTTTTTTACATGATGGGATGGCCTAGAGAGGGGAGGTAAAGGATCACGATCCAAAATGTTTTGTTGGTTTGAAATTCAATTGCAAAGACCTGATATTTGCCACAGTAAAATCATACACCCGCACAAAACCCTGGAAGAAATGAACTATTCTGGATCACAGCTGAAGAGTTAAGACACGTGTTACTCTTTGACAGAGCATGTTTACACATGGATGGGCTCAGTTTCCACAGAAAGCTCCAGTCCCAGGTTACCACACAGATGGGACTAGCATCTCCAGATGGACCTACAAGGTGCCTGGAAGTCAAAAGAGTAAAAAAATAAAGGTATCAGGGGAAGAGAAGAAACCACCCTTTTTCTTACTGTGGCCGTACATCAATGAAACCATTGTAATTATCACCTTTCTTGCCTAGTTATTGCCTCATCTTAAATTTCCGTTGGTTACAATGATATTTATCAGGCCAAGTAGAGCAGCCAAATGTGGATGCACCCTCTCTTTTAGTCCAGCTCACGTTGGTTGAGGGTTTTTAAGCTGTAGGAACCTCAAATTCATCAGCGCTGTTTCCGCTGGATTTCTGCCAGGGACATTCCCTGACTTGACACCCGGACAGCTCTGGTTTATGTTGTTGAGGGTAATCAGTGAACTGTAGCGCACCGCCGAAACTGTAATTACAGGGGAAGTTAGCGATAGCAGTCATTTGTCTCCAGAAGAGTCAGGAAGACAGGAAGATTGAAGATAGCAATATTTGAGCCACATGAAGGAGGAAAACATTGGTCATGTCATTCAATTTTGACCAGAATTGAATTTGCTTTCACTCCTGAAGACATAAATGCATCTGGAGGTGACTTCATATCAAAGAACTCAAAGTGGCCATGCTTGGCCAGGCTGACATCAATGAGGAGCCACACCCACCCTCTGCACCACACTGTGAAGGCAGCTCCTTCAGTTCCAGACTGAGGCATCCTCAGTGTAGAAAGGAATGCTACTGCAGGTCTTTTCTCCCTACAGTCATCAGACTAATGCTGCATCTTAGCCATCACACTTTCTACCTCACGTGCAATAGCTGGTCTTTTTCTCATACTTCTGTACAGCACAATACTGTCACATACCATTTTTCTTCTATTTTTAATCTTTGTATATCTTTTCTTCCTTGTAAATATTTCTAAAATGTATATATTTATATTTACACTCCATAAACGGTACAATTTTCGCATTGTGGGATAAATAAAAGACTTTTCTATTCTATTCTATTCTATTCTATTCTATTCTATTCTATTCTATTCTATTCTATTCTATTCTATTCTATTCTTAATTGTGCAGATATCAATGGATGTGTGCTGCTGGAGCTTTTCCTTTGGCTCTGCTGTCAATTACCTCCTTTTCATTAGGTATTTTTATAGTTTTAATATGTAAAAATATTTGTTTTAGCCATTTGACTGTTGTGATGGTAGGAACAGAACCTAGCATTAGGCTACTTGGAACTTTATTTTCAATGTTGAAAACTGGGCTAAAACAAGAGAAGTGCTTTGTTAGATTTCCTGAAAGGTTGATGATATTTTACCTGCCCTTTGCACACCTGTGTAAGGTGTGACCATTTATCTGTGCCTGTGTGTGTATGTGTATAAAAGAGAGAACATCTGCTAGGAGGCTAACAGTAGCCTGTGATGACAGGACAGTCAGTCCTAATTACAGAGAACTTCTAGAAGCAGTGCTGATGTCAGTGACACTG
>CAAE01013639.1:2633-22387 GCA_000180735.1 Tetraodon nigroviridis
GATTTAGCAATTATATAAAGGATTTTCTAATCAAGCTATTCATTATCAGCGTGAGGGGAGGAAAATCCCTCCGAATGTGGGAGGAATCCATAAACACAAACCCCGGGCGTGAACTTTGACATAAAAAGAGACGTCTAAAACCCAAAGAGTGAAGGTGTTGTGTCAGAAGGCGAACTCAGGCCAACCTTGTGTGGCATTCCAGCGCCAGGAATGCAACAGAAGGGACTGTGCCGCGGCTTGTTTGGGATTTTTGTGGTTTTGCCAGAAACGAGGGAGTGTGAGATCCCAGTGTTGGTTTTAAACCCAACAACAACAAGCCGTGTGTGGGGACCCTACACAGACGCGTACTCAGAGAAGTAACCGTCAGACTGTCGTGCTGTAGGCTAATTATATTTGTCTCCGCAAATGACAGCATATAAAGAGTTTTAGAGCGTCTATAAAGAGCTAGAATGCTGAAAATTCTGGAAAGGCGGGGTGGGAATTTTATTCTTTCTTTCCAGGCCTTGCATGAGTCACCTAATGGACCCAGTTAGACACCACGTCTGCCTTTGGGATCCAACTGGAGACCTTTCTGGTCAGTAAAGCAGCCAGTTGGCCTTAAACAAAGTGTGCAGGGCTGGTGGGTCTGGGTACAGTCAGTTCCCACAGGTACAGGTGCAATACAGTCATCACACGTTTATTCTTCAATCTTTAGCTGCTAAGGACACACACATGATCCACCTCCTCAACACCAACCACCATCTCTACTCCCTCCCTTCCATTCTGCTTCTTCTCCCTGGGATTATCAATGTGTCCGGTCTTCTCTCTCTCTCCCTCTTCTTCTCCTCCTGAGTTACAGCAGGATGGTTCCTCAGGGTCCTGCTCAAGTTTCTTCCTGTTAAAAGGGAGTTTTCCTTGGCATTATGCTTACCTGAGGGGTTCTGGCTCTGGGTTTCTGCCTCTGTAAAGCACCTGTAGACAATTTTAACGTAAAAGGTGCTACATAAACTAAACTTTTTAATTTTAATTTTTTTTTTAGACATTACACGTTTGACTTCTTTGACAAGAATACAAACAAATGAGAAAATAATCCTAAAACTGTCCCACGGTGACACATCTAAATTAACAGAGGAGCAGCCAATAGTCAGCTAGGCCAAGGAAACCGCCTTAAAAAACAGCCATGACTCCTCTGGAAGAGTTTTAAAGGCTCCGGTAGAGGAGGAACAGTCGCCTTCGCTCTTTATCAGTCGTGTGGTGGGTCCAGTGATGCCAAAACAGTCCTCTGTCCCACAAACGAAGAGCTTTGGGACGACAACAGGCTTTAGAGGACAGCGTGACGCACGCTGCTGCTTCTCCGCTCAAATAAATCCAGCAACATGCTATATATTCATTTTTGGGAACTAAACCCAATTGCCACCACCCCCCCACCACCAGTCAACATCGAGTTTTCATCCTTTCCATCACTCAATCCAGTTAACTGGCTTTCATTATTCGGCTGGAAACACCGGTTTACTACAGCCTGACATTAGCTCATTTTCGTTCTATGTCCCAAAGTGTCTTCCTGTTGGGTGTAATACCGTTTAATGCGTGCTAAAGTGGGTAAAAAAAAAGAAGTTCCAACTGTGTCTTTACGTCTAGAACAGAGGTGGGCAAACTAAGGCCCGGGGGCCACATGTGGCCCGATGAGCTGTTTAATCCGGCCCGCGGAGCCTTTACAACAGTTTTTCCAAAAGTCAAATCAAGAAGGTTGTCAGCTTGATTGGTTAGAAAGACGTTCAACTCCGTCTTCACCTAGCATGCTAACATGTTCTCTTAAGAATGTGGGGCCAAACATCATCTGGAGCTTCATCATCCATCTCTAGTTTTTACCAATTTACAGGCTCTTCAAACTATTTTCTCAGTTAACAGTCCATCGAGCATGATTTTAAGTTAACCTCTGACCTTATTTGGGGGCCGCGGCCCCTTCATCAGGATCTAAAACCCAATGTGGCCCTTCAGGCAAAACAATCGCCCACCCCTGGTCTAGAACCTCTATTCCCTCACAAAGATGCCTTCAATGTCCATGTGTGCTCTCGTCCATCCCGGTCTTTTTAATCCACAAAGGTTTTAAAGAAGCCTCTAAGATGAGAGGTGAAAGGTCGTCATTTGACCTTCGCTCCAGACCTTAAGGGATATTTTAAATCCCTACAGTTCTCTAAGCCAGCGCACATTTTGACGCCGCGGAAGGCGATCGACCGAGCGACCCCAGCGGTTGGCAGATTATTTGTCTCCGGAGGCTGCTGGCGACTCGTCGCGGCCACCATGGAGATGGAGCTCCCAGCTGGGAGAAGATGGAGCTCTGACATTAATGGGTGCTCACACTGGGACTGTTATCCACCTGTGTTTTTCCAAAGCAGGTGATGCCAACCGGCGGCTGTTATTGAGCACAGACGGACGCATCGGCTTCGTAAATCTGGTTCTCAAAATGATGATTTATCACCGTCGTCTCTCAGGTCTGTTCTGCTTCATGAGCCACAGGCAGCAGACATCAAAACCGGCTTCCTGGTGCTGCAGAAGTTGTTGTTGTTGTTGTTGTTGTTATTTTTACGACTGTTTTAAGTGTCTTCGCCTGTGTGCAGCACTCCTATGGCATCTAAGGATGATTCTGGATCATTATAAACACAAAAGCTTCACGATTCGTTTTTTTTGGGAGGGAGTTTTGGTTTTTTTTTTCCAATTTTTTTTTTAAAAGAAACACTTTTTCAAACCATAAAAATAAACTCCTGCAGTGTTTGACAAACAAACACAAAAACTGGAAAAAAGACAAGTAATAAAACAGCACCATGTAAAAAAAAAAAAACAACAAAACAAATATAGACATATGCGTGTGTTTGAGGACCCAACAGCATTTTAGGAGTGGAAATAATCTGTTTACAGGAAGAGAGAGAGCAAGGAGAGAGGGAGAGAGAGAGAGGGAGAAAGAGAGAGAGAGAGATGGTCCTAGTCCTGATTAATCGGATTAGAGATACGGACTGCTGTCTCTGCTCTACATGGGACTAGTTTTACTTCATGATTTTGTGCGTTCTGGTATCACAAAACCACAAAAACCCACGACGCGCAGTGTGAGCTTCGGCCATCAGATGAGCCCAGCTTGTGACCCAAGTGTGATTTATCCAGAAAGGCGTTTTTAAGTGACTTTTTCCCAACTCTTTTTTTTTTTTTTTTTTTCCCCTTCCTGCAGAGACAGTTCCATGTCCGGGCCCCGCGTCCCCGGCTGCTCTCCACCCCGAGGACGGTGCCACAGACTCGGGGGTTAGATGGTGCTGATCACCGACGACAGGGATGGAGGAGGCGCTTCTTCTGCGCGCCTCAAACACCTCCAGCAGCAGCAGCACAAAGTCGGCCCCGACGTGTCTCGGGTCCCCTCGACCATAGCCGAGGGGGACGACGACGAAGACGACGACGACGACGACGACGACGACGACGATGAGGAAGACGACAACGGGTTCGAGGACGTTGACTTCGAGGACCTGGACGACTGTCGCAGCATCCTGTCCGACGACTCCTTCTACCCGCCCGATGATGCGTTCGCGGACTCGGAGCGCAGCCCGTCTCCCCAGAGCCCGGAGCCGCTCTCCTTCTTCCGGGCGTGTTGCGCCAACAACGCGGCCGTCGTGCGCCTGATGATCCGCCGCGGAGTGACGCTGGAAGAGGTCACCGAGACGGACCAGAACAACCGGGTAGGTGGCACACACTCTTAAACACTCTTAAACACTTTTTAAAAAAAAAAGGGGGGAACTTAAAGTCCACACGTCCTCACATGATTTTTTTTAAAAGCCAATTTTAAAAGGACAAATGCCACTTGACGAACATCTATCTGCTGGCTGGACTATCTGAAGGCATCTTCTCCATCAAAGTCATCTAACTGCTCCAAAGAAATGCAAATTCAGAATAAAAAAGCATTTTTTTATTCTGTAGATAACGTACTGTAATAATGTATTATTATATATGGCTTGAACTGTGCATTGTTTTTAGGTAAACGAAGGTTAAGGATTATTTCATTCCCAAATATTGAGTGCTCATTTGGTTTTCCTACAAGTTTCAGGACTTTTTTAACCCACAGCTCTATAAAACCTGAGCACGCCAGGCCCTCAAGGTAGAACACTTTTACAGTGTGTGTTTAGGATCTCTCTCTCACACACACACACTTATTATACGGATTAGTTTTAAAGGAGGGTAAACACATTATCTACCAATAAGATGATGGCATTATTGGGTCTGAGAGTAGTCTCGCTAATGACCCGAGATGCATTTAAAGCCATAAATTCCACAGTAGGTACCTTACAGGGCTCGATGATACGATTAGGCTTTTACCAACACAGTGATGCCACATATCGCGTCATCCCGCTGAAACCAGGTGACTCCTGACAACTTTTTAGATCTTGTTATTGTGCCTCTAGAAACTTTTTTGTTCTCTTAGGGCTTCACGTGTTACTAATGGCAACCAAAGCTGTCGAGAAACTTCTCTAGAAGTTTATTGTGCAGTCCTTCTGGGAGAAGGTGTGCTTCTGTTTCTGAGTTTTATTAAATTTGAATGGGAAATGGCTTCAAAGATGGCAAAAAAGACAGATTTTTGCAAGGAGGGCATGCGTGATCCTGGGACCTCAGTACATTTTAGCAATTAAAAATGTCTCATAGTTTAGCGGGAAAACATTTCCTGTTGCTCAAGGCGCTGCTTGTTAAAGTGGTACGACCCAGCGGGGAAAAAAAAACAACAAATGTTCTTAAAGGGGTAGCTGGGCCCGTTGGAGCCACTCGGGCTTCTTTGTCTGTTGTGATCATGCAAATGTTAGAAGTCAATTAACCAGGATCCCGGGAGCGGTGTTAAAAGATAAACATTTGCTGACATCAATAAACAGGACCAGGCCCCTTGCAGCCAAGGAGCAGACATGCAAAGTTCAAAAATGCCCCAAAAGAAGGGCTCATGAGATAATCCTCCTTCTGCACAGTCAGGTCAAATGGGATGGCTGATGTAATCAAGTTCAAATCGCAGTTTTGAAACACTTCACATGCAACAATCGGTCGAGGTCTGCATATGAAGGATGCGTCGCTCATCGCAGGTGTGGCCCTCGCTTGCAGGGCCCACGGATGGTATCACAGCGCTGCTCACGGGTATGGATGAGCGGAAAAATCGAAGCGCGCGGCTGATGCCGGTGCTGCAGCTGGAGAAGGACGGACAGTGAATGTGTGTGTGTCTGTGTGTGTGTGTGTGTGTGTGGGGGGGGGGGTATTGACGGAAACACCGTCCGCTGTATCTGTGTCAGTGTTGCAGCTGTCGTCACCGATGACACTGCACAACAACCGAAGAGCCATGGGTGCGATGGGGGGCGCGTTTAAAATTGAAAACCCATTTTAAAACAAATGTTACCTGTTAAAAAAATATGTAATACCGTTCTTAAATTCTTAAATCCCTTCATCCTTCACTCTCTCTCCCTTTCATTGACACAGCTAAGCCTTTCTATTCTGAGCTCTGGATATTCCCCAGATTACTTTCTGTGTGTATGTTTGTACATGCCTCTCACATGCGCAGTTTTCTGGGACAAATTTTAAGACTTTCGGGAAATTTAGGACGCTTATCTGCTTGGAAACAGAAAGAATCTTTTTTCTTTTTTTTTTTTTTAAGTCAGGGCCTGGGTTACAGATGGGTGTGCAACAAAAAGAAATGCCTGTTAAAGCCTCTGAGAGTCTAAAGATGTCGGTTAACTAATCTCAGACTTCATCTTGGAAATGTACTAATATCAGCTGATTCACTATTCCTTAGATGTTTTTAGCAGCAAAACGTGGATGAAATTAGTTTTTTTTTTTGTTTTAATTCTCATTTTGAATGTGACCTATATTAATAAAAGCTACCAGCATAATGCCAAAGGTAATATAATTTATTATAAAATATTTTTTGAAGAATATCTGATTATTTGGGGCAAAGTTATGTCAGTAATTAAGTTTTTTTTAATTAAGAATGTCAACAAAACATTTTTTGTATTTCAAAGTATGTTCAAAAACAACCCTAATGACCCAATGATAGGTTTAAATGACACTTAAATGATTTTTGGAATTTTTGGAAGCCAAAATATTAGATTGAAATTCAATTTTTTGGATTTTTAACAAATCCCTGACATTTTTAAAATCTATAATTTTTATTATTCCTATTATTATGTGCATGGGTTTGTGGAGATAAACAAACGCCTTCAGCCGTCCTCGGCTCCTCGTCAAGGCAAAGAATTTGTTTCTGCTTCTTTCGGCCTGGCCCAGCCCGCTGACATTTGCTGCCTAATTATTGCTGTTTCTTTTTGGCAAACATAGTACGCAATCATTCCCGCAAGCACTTGACTGTATGTTCACTACACACACAAACTCCCTTGTAGTTCTATCTTTGCGAGGACTTTCATAGCCACGACACACTACCCAGGACCCGACCGAACCCCGACCCAACCCAACTGTAACTCCAACCTTAAAACCAAAACTTAACACTCAAACAGTCCTTTAAAAGTGTGAGGCTCAGCCCAAATGTCCTCACTTCCCAAAAATGCCCTCACTTGGCGAGTAAAATCCTAATTGTGCCATACACACATATACTCATGCATCCCTTTAGTTTGCTAATAGTTTCAGGAGGGGGTAGAGCAAACCGGCCACCTTAGCTACGATTTGACTGTTTTTAGCCTCGGTTTTTAGCTGAGACTGCTCCAGACTTACCGCGGGGCGTGCGGTACTAAAAGCCTCGCATCAAAGATGGGGCGGGGGTAGGGGACAACGTTATAGCATCTTAGATCGCTAAGTGTTGGTACTCTGCACGTTTTAGACCCAGTTTTAAGTGTAGTTTGTCTCACGGAGACAGCAAAAGCTACTCAGATCTGCTTTAATATGATCCATGCTAGGCTAAACAAAAGCTTTACTCTTCATAAAATGCGTTAACGTTGATTATATTGCTTTTCCACTGTATTAAAGTTTGTTTTTCAGTAGGCAGCGATACAAACAGTAAGGTATCAGTGTGAGAAGGTTGCTCAGGGGTTTTGCACTAACCTTCAGGATGTTATACTGGTGTTAAAGAAGATCTTTTTTTTTAGTAACAATAAGTATCACGATCAAAAAAGACCTAAAAGGACCAGTTGCAGGTCTGTAAATCCAGGCTGCCCAAATCATATCAGACTGCAAAACCCTGTTTTCTTCCAAGTTTAGATTTTAAAGTCTGCAAAAAACAACGAGGCAGATTTCTGGCGCTAAGTTTGCACGTTTGCCTCATGTTTACTGAGCGCTGTCCTGCAGTTCAGCCAATTTTCGCAGCAGCTGTGGGGGGATAATCAATACTGCTTCGAATTTAAACACTTGTGAAGCGCGCGCACGCATAGAAGCGGGAAATAAAGGAGCTGCGGCCAGATGCAGACGTAGACTCGACACGCTTCATTAAATTTAACACAGATGAAAGTCAAACGTCCAAAACGCCTCCTGGGCGGCTGAATCGGAGAAAATGGTGAATGAGGGCGAGGGAACACTGCAATTACATGGAAAGAGGGAACAAAATGACATGACAACTACGCTAAAACACAACGACATCATGTGTGATGATGTACAAACAGGATCGCCAACAGTGGGGTCACTTTCATTTAGGAGGTCATAAATCATTTAAGTAATTCAAAGAGAATTCTAGACAAACTATCTCTGAATACAACTCTGAAGAGTTGGTTTTCTCCCTTACACTCGTTTCATCTCCCTTCTAAGACTTTCTCTCTGTCTCTTGTCGTCTCAGATAGGGCTGTTGGTTGCATGTTACCAAGGTTACGTGGACGTCGTCATAGCGCTGTCTCAGTGCCCTCATCTGGATGTGAACTGGCAGGACAGCGAGGGAAACACAGCGCTCATCACCGCCGCTCAAGCAGGTAGGGTGCACGCGTTACAGTCCTTAGCATGCGGAGATGTAGAGGCACGTAAACAGGTGCTGCGTCCTTTTTTTTGTGCTTTCAAGGACACATAACCATCACCAACTACCTGCTCAACTACTACCTCGGGCTGGACATCGAGAGGAGGAACTGCCACGGCTTCACCGCCCTGATGAAAGCCGCCATGCAGGGCCGCGTGGAGTGCGTACGCTCGCTCATGATGGCAGGTGCGGAAACCCACACCAAAAGATGAAGCAGGCAGGAAGGAGAGAATCTGTAGCCTTGTAATACCGACCTAGGGCGCGCTCCCACTAGCCAAACAATCCGTGCTTGGGTACAGTACCATTGCCTTAGCGTGAGGACCCTTGAACAACTTGATGAGTGGCCTGACTAGCGACATATCTGTGATTTATTTCGCCTGTTTTTGTTGCGTATCCACCTTCCGCGGTCTCCCACTGAACCTCCTTCTTTGTGCAAAGGAGCGGCCCTGAACGCCAGGGACTGCGGGCGAAACTTCACGGCGCGGGAATGGGCCTTATTCACCGGCCGTTACGAAACGGTCTGGGTGATGACCCGTCTGATGGAGCGGCCCAGTCCCTCCCAGTACCGCGACAACTACAGGTAAACTCGACTGTACCGCGACGCTCCAAAAGGCGAGTCAATGAACCGTATCTCTGACTCAGTCTGGAGTGGCCCCCGCTTGCGCCCCTGGTGGCCAAAGCCCAGGAGCCCCGCGGCTGTCTGAAGCGCCTGTCGGACACCGTGCGTCAGGTCTTTAACATCGCCAACGTCACCAACCCCGAGGACGAAGGCGTCATCGACCACATGGTCTCTGTCACCACGGCCATGAGGAGCCCCTTTATTGCGGTGGCGTGCCACACCGTGAGTAACGAAGCTCCGGATCTCCTTCGGTCCTCCCTCCTTCCCATCACGACAGCCAGACCCATCCGCCTCTTGCGTCCCTCCAACAGCGTCAGGCACATTTGAACTCGGATTACAGCCTTTGTCCTCCTGTCTTCACAGCCAAAAGACATCAGGGATTATTTTCTCCTCTTTGTCTGAGGCCAAAACATTCTAATCCTCTTCCGAAGACCTGAAACGGCACCGCTGACATTTGTATCATTTTGGATTAATTTAATTTCTGGTTGGAATTTTGAAAGAATGTGCCAACAAGCTAATGATATAAAAATGCAACTAAAAAGTAACCGATTCTCCTCGACAAAACGGGGCACAGAGAACAGGAATTAGCAGCAGCCTTAACTGATAAACGTGTGGTTAATGCAAAATTACCAGATTACCAGTTCTGCAATGCAGCAGTGAAAATTGCTTGTGATGAAAACACTCTAATGTGATCTAATCTTAGCGGTGTTGCTAATGCAGGGCTAATGATATTAAACACACGTCTTACATTCTATTAAAGTAGTGAAAGAAAAAAGTGATACAAACATCCATTAACTCAGGACTGCTGTAGATATTTGCAGATTTGATGTTATAAAAGATCATTTTTTAATTTAAAAGAAAATTGTAAAAAGACTCCAGTGATACTTTCCGCACTAATAAGCATTTAGATCCTGGACGTTGGGTGGTGAGAAAGCCTGGAGCTCTTCCGTAGCTGTTCTAATAACGTGAGGCCTTCCCTAATCCTATTTAAAAGTCCGCGGCGTCTTCGTCGGTGGAAGGAGGGTTTTACGCTGAGATTTCTCATGGATGTGACAGAAGGTGCACTATTTCACGGCTTCTGCTGAGATTTCTCCTTTTTTTCAAGGTCACAGACAGATCTGTGCTTCTTTCCCACAGGAAAAAAAGCCAGCGTTCATGTCAGTGTTTTCTGTCTCTGTGGTGTTTCAGGTGCTCCCTGACAGCCCCCCTTGTGTGGGTAAAAGGTGTCACGCAGTCCCTGAGATCATCCGCCAACAGCGCGCCAAAGAGCTCCGCTCTGTCAACCCCGACAGGGTGGACAGTCACATCAAACTCTTCCAGAACTCCCGGGTCACGCTGGTGCCCAAGAACTCAGGAGACCGCCGCGCCAGCCTTCAGACACAGAGCCTGTTACCTCGAAACCGAAGCTCCAGTTTGGGTGCGGCGGCTTACGGCAACGCCCTGGAGCTTCGGAGGACCAGCCTGCTGCCGATGCACATGGTGCTGAGGAGGAGCAGCATCCGCCCGGGCTTCAGCATCCCCAAAGTAAGGGTGTCCAAGGCGCCCACGCCCACTTACAAACCCGAAAAGATCCGCAGGAAGAGCAGTGCCAAAGACGGCGGCGGGCATCTGCTGCAGATCCCAAAGTGGAGGTACAAGGAGCTGAAAGAGGAAAGGAGGAAAGCCGAGGAGGCGGAGAGAAGGAGGCTGGAGGCCATCACCAAGCGGCACCTTGGAAAAAGGAAATGATGTCATTGCCTCAGAGGGGTTCAGCCCAAAAAGAGACCATTTGTACTGGCTGAGTTTTCGGCTTTAATGGTTTTCTACAGTTTCTGCACTCAGGGTGAACGTGTGAACGTGGAAGGCGGTGCCGGTTGGTCCGCTGCTTCGAGACTTCAGCCCAAGCACGTCCGATCTGATACTTGAAACATATGCCGCTGACTTATTTGGCATATTTCTGGCTTTTGACAGATGGGTGTGTCCACATTTATTCCTCAACACAGCTGTCGTTTTTGTAGCGCGTCACTGTTGGAGCAGAGATGTGTGCTTATTGACTTTGGCCTGGAAAAGAATCAAGCAATTTCTGGAAGATTTTATGAAATAGTGTTTTCATAATAACCCAGAGTAGAAACATCTGTGTAATACTGACACTGCAAAAAGAAAAAGAAAATCATCATTTGTAGACCCGACTTGCATTTCGGAGCCATGAATGTATTTTGCCTATATATTTTTATAATCAAAATGTTATTGCTTGTCAATGACAACCAAGTGTCTTGTTTTTTTTTCTAGTCTTAAAAAAGAGCAAGACATGAAAACGAAGCGTTGACCCACAATAGATTTGTGTTTACAACCCACAACCACATTGACACAGGTGATAAAAGAAATAAATACATAACGTGCAACAATTCTTTCAACTTAATAAACACTTGTACCAACAAACTGATAAAGTTAATGTGATGGGATTTTTTTTTTTTTTATATTTTTTGTTATTCTTTTAGGGTTTGTTCAGCATATCTAAAATGGAACAACGGGTCAATTTCTTGTTTTAACACTAGAATAATTAAAAATAGACACACACGTGCGTGAACAAAGTGGCGCAGCAACGTTTGGGGGGTTTTCAAAGCACAATTTCACGGGTCCTCCACTTCTGGTGGTGAACGCAGCTTAAGTGTCATCCATGAGTGTGCATCTAATATACGTGGAGATGAGTTGCTGAGAAGTGAGGCTGCCAAAATATTTGTTCAAACGTACTTTAGTGACTCAAAGAGTGGCAGTCTGCTCAGAAACTGGCACCCAGGAGAATTGATTTAAATAGCAATGTGTGTGCCAGCAGCTCGGAAAACTGTAATTAGTTTCAGTATTAACATGTTTAACATTAGCATCAGCAAATTATTTAGTGTGTGTTGTGGCAAGATGGTGTTAATGTGTCCTGAATAACACTTAAATGTAACTACTCAGCGATAAATCAGTAGCGCTGAATCCCAATTTTTGATCATTAAAAATTAATATTCTCCATGTGCAAGCAAACCTGTGTGTGCATATGCACGTGTGCCTGTGTTAAATCATGCCAGGCATAGACTATAAGTGCTATCTACATCATATTTAGGTCACAGTTTACATGTGGTGGGGATTAGACCGTAACCTGAGATTATGAAGATCTAAAGGCCTAGTCAACCATTCCCCTCCTCCCCCACCTTCACCCAAATCCTACAGAGGTCAAAATAATCCCATCGTCATCGTATCAGGCTGATATCAGGTCTGAGAGGTCATGTGGATGTGGGAGACCTGGATTCTAACAGGCCTCTTGGTTAGACCTGATTCATGCTCAAGGCTCAGGGCAGCATGGCGATCCCTAAATGTCGCCCCCTGCTGGTTGGTCTGGGTGTCGCAAATAAGGATTTCTACTAATTTAAAAACGCTAAAAAGAAGTTACTAAAATCTAATATCTGACACAAACTGGTGAATAATGTGGCTGTTAAAAGTACCTCACTAAGGCGGATTATTTTATCATGATTACTCTATGATAAACAACGCTTTTCAGGCAGTTTGACCACATCGAGTTCCTGTCGCGCATGCGCACATAGGCAATTAAACCGAAAGCGACAGCAGAAGCAACCGTTAAGGTGTTTACAGCAGTTAGCTCTCACAGGTAAGACAACATAACTATTTGACTCATAGTCTGCATGATTGTCGCTTTCATAGCATCGTTTTCGGTGCGTAATTTGTTCAGAATTCAATCGTTAAATGGTACATTATTCCTCACATTGCATTATTTTTATCAATCGAAACATAGCCTCTAGTTAATAATAATATCACAACTCAGATTACATTTACCCTTTTGCAGAAACACATGAATGAATCAATGACTGTCTGGGTCAAATCCGCCTTTAATCCAAAATGTCATCATTTCTAATTTAAACTACAGGTTTAAACATTTTAGTCCCCTTAGGTGTTCTTTTTTTAAACTTTTTGTTGTACTGTAAAAGTTTCCATAAGATACTGCTAGAAGCAGACTAAAAGGTGAATTTTAGTGATTTTTTTTTCTAAAAATATAATGTACAAAACTGTTCTTTTAAAAGATTTTATTTCTATAACTCAGGGGGATCTCCTGATGAATTGACTAATAATGTAATAACTATAGTTTGAATGAAGATTTATTACAATGGTACATTTGATACACTTTGGTGCCAAACTGTCTCCCAGGCGTCTTCGTGCATGTGCGAATGAAAAAAGATGAGGCATTAACACCTTCTCCATTAAAAGTCCATTTACCTTCAAGGTGCAACAATATGACTGGAATAAATATGGCAGCAGTGGGCCAACCCAGTCAATAAGGAGTCAATAAGGCATCTGGGCATTATTCTCTATGGTGAGGACCAATTCATCACTTGGACTTTGATTTAAACCTGAATGGAGGAGACGTTCTCAACAACCGAAGAGCTGTCTGCCTCTCTGGATTCATTTACAGTCTTCTCTTCCAACAAAGGAAGTCAAAAACCATCTTTTTTTTTTTTTTTGCTCAATGACAAACCAAAATAGGCTTGAACCAACAGTCTTCAAACACTAACAGTTGAATCACCAATTTAGTAGAGCAGGACAAGAGAACAATGAAAACGGCTCTCCATTAAAGCAGAATTAGAGCTGAACTTAACTGAACCCCGGGCAGCAGCAGCAGCAGCGAGTTGGAAAAAAAAGGCAACAAAAGACTAAAGTTGGCAGCAAGTGCAGAAATCCTCTTGATAACTTACTGGAAAAACTCAACAACAACAACAACAACAAAAAAGAAAATAGATAAGAGCAATTTTCATCAAATACAACATTTAAATACTGCTGTAACGTCAGGATTTCCTCAAAAGGTTGAAGTTTCTGATGAGGAGGTGACAGAATTACCTGCCTCATCTGGCAAGAAAATCACCATTTTTGCATGAATTATTCACCCCAATCAATCTAGAAGTGCAGTCCAGTTCCAATGTTCATAGAAACACAACTGGGTCTGAAAACAGCAGCTGTTTTAAGCTGAAACATATAACTGGAAAACAAGGAAAAAGGTTACATGAATTGGATTTGCGGTGTATTTGATTTTACTTTTTGGGTCATCACATCTAATTTCAACCATGGGTTGTCAGTGGACATCCATTTTAGAAAAATTCAGTGCGGAAGGAGTTAGGGTTAGGGTTAATTACCTTTGGCATGCATAGATTTAGTTCACTTTGGAACAAGGTATTTGTACCCAACGGTGCTGCAATGTTGTGCCGCCATCATCCCTCAATCCAAGATTCCCAGCTTTACGTCTCTTTTAGTTACACATCCTTTTGAAGATTTAATAAAAAGATGCAAAAGTCGAGCTCCCCTTGAGTTCCAGGCTGATTCCACCTGCCTCCTTCTGGCTGCTAACAAAAAGTGGCAACACCTGTTTGCAGAGGCTCCGCTGTCGATGGATTACATTACGGATACAAGTGTGTTTAGAGGAGAAAAAAAAAAAGGCACTGACTTTGATGTCAGTACTAAACACCGGCGGAGATTTAAGACTTTAAAACACAGAAATGCTGTGTGTGAAGCACCAGTACCAAACCACACCAATGAGCACAAAACCTTCTGTCCTGTCACAAATAATGACACGATTTCTTATTATATCTCTTTATTTATCATGACAACCGTACTTTATACCTTAGTCCACTCAATGGCAGAAAATTTCTTTCCAATTACAAATGGAAATGAATAATAATAATAATAAAAAGAACCAAGCGAAACAAAGCTTTGGAATCAATCAATAACGCGGAGAATTATTCCTTCCTGTTTACATGCATTTCTTTACTTTTACCATTACTATCATCCTGGAACATTAGTGTTTCACAAGCATTTGTAAGGGACCGGGTGATTAAGGAAAAGGGTGGTGCACGAATTTTAAGAAAATGCTGATCTCTGTTTTAATTTAACACTATATTTAAACAGATTGTTCTGGAATGTACCATTGCGAGCTCTGTGGCGTTCAACAATTCATTTGTGACGAGCGAAAACGGCTCTCCTCGGGTCTGGCCCGTTTGGACGGCGCTGCAGTGGGTGTGGTTCAGAAGAAGCAGGCGCTGCAGGAACAGATCGTGAAGCGGGCCAGGCGGTTGCGCTAATTAGCCCAGTTTTCAAGAGATCGGAATGATGATCGAGGCAAAAACGGACCAGGAGGCCGAAATAAACAACAGAAATGATAGAACTATCCTAGCTAGCTGTGCTACGTGGACATGGAGAACTAGACTAGACTTAATTAAGCGTTCCTATTACGGCAAAATAATGACTTCTATGATTTGAAGATGACGACGTGTTTGGTAATTAGTAGAGCTGGGGTTGTAATTAGCTCTGGTTAAAAGCTTTGTGTTCTTTTTTGGTTCGCGTCCACACGCCGACCTGTTGAATTGCCCTTTTGGTCAGCTGAGGACACAGGTAGAAAAAAAAAGGCTCAGGCTCCTTGTTGCGAGGTGTCTGAGGTTGTTGCGATTGGCTGGCTGCTTTCATTCATGGGACTGATTAACACGTTGCTTGGGTCAGGGTTTCCCCTGCGCAGGCGCAAATCTACGAACAGACTGACGGAGAGGAAAAAAACCCCCAAAAAAAACGCTCCGAGGAGGATTTCAAAGATCTGCGCTTGGAGGGGAAACGTTTTTGTCTCGTGTGTTCCATTGGGAAGGGAAGGCCGACTGGTGGAGGAGTAGTTGCCGTGGTAGCCGGCTGCCCCGGCTCACTTGCGGGGCTGGTGGATCTGCGGTTTGATGTGCTGGATGGGGGGGTGTTTGGGGACTCCGGGTTGGGGCTTCTGGTGGGCCACCTGAGCAGCTGCAGGGGTGAAGTCCTTATCCCCCTGGACGAAAACACGACCAGTTAGTCTTTCCGGGATAGAAAGATCGAAGAGCATCTATGTTTTTACTTCCAGGGAAGCTGAAATGTCCAGTTTGGTGGAGCCCAAAGCAACGAACCTTGACTGCCCCCTAGTGATAGGCTGCAGTGAAGCAATAAACTATATTTAAACCAAACAAGTAAAAAGACAAGAAAAAGAAAGCATTCCTTCCAAAATTCAGCTAATTTTTCTTAATTTAATTTATGGTTTATTAGCCGTCAAACGTATTTAGGTATTTTAGGGCCAGAGGTGGCGACGTATTTTAACGACCAGCATGAGCATGTATGTGGTTATGGCTGTATACTGTAGGTGGACTTTATGTTTCCAGATTTTTAAATCCCTCATCTCTCATCACAATACCGAGGAAAATCTTTCGCCCGGCCTCGTGCATCTGCTGTGCAGCCTCAATCTTTGGTTCCAATAAAAGTGCGCGCCTCTTAATCAGATCACAGGGAAAGACGAGATTTAAATGAAGGCCGTACTTTGATTGGGACTTGAATCCTTTGTTATTAAGGCTTCATTTTTAGGCAATTTCTTTCTAATTGTACACTTGTTTCCCTCCTCCTTACTTGTGTACTTTCATAGTTTTACTCTAGACTTGGCTAAGCTGCTGAAAACACACACACACACACACACACACACACACACACACACACACATCACCTCATGCATAACTTAAGTGGATTATTAGAAGTCTTTGGCTTTACATGCTGGATTGAAGTGTTCAGCTAAGCTCCTGCTTTGCTAACGTGTCCAGGCGCTGCCATATGTGCACGCTGCTAAACCAACGCTCGCGCACGCTCGCAGCCCTGCTCATATCCTGCTACGTTACCGTAAAGTTTTTAAAAAAAAACAATTTCCTTGAGGCTAAGTCCACAATCACTGGAACTTTCCCCCAAATCTTCCACCCGTGTGTTAGTGTGCTAGTTTGCCGGCGCGTGGGTCTTTCAGGGCGGAATCCACGCACCAACACGCGGATGGAGCGTGGATGGATTTGACCTCTAACGGCACTTCTCCCAGCTGGCGCTCGGAGCTCCTTTCGGCCGTCGCCGTCCCACAGATGTGGAGGCGCGGGCAGAAAATGATCCGGATTACAGAGGCGGGCTGCAGCGGCCATGATTGACAGTCACGTTTCTTCTACCTCCTTTATTATTTAGCAGTTTAGATAATTAAGTACCCAGTTGACAATGTGATATTTTGATGACCGTTTCGCAAAATGCCTCTTTGAGAAATGATCCCTGCATTGTAGAGTGGCAGTTTTTACTAAAACCTCCAACCTGTACTTATTTTTCAAAACAGCGCATCATAAAAACAGAGCAACGGCTACAAGCATGGCAACACCCGGCATTGGTGTTTTTTGAGCGTTTACGGCAAATTAGAGAATCCAGAGGGAGCTAAACGGCGTGACCCGAAACAACAGCGAAAAAATGTAATGTTGAGAAAAGCTAGAAACACTGCAGATGATGACCAGACCATAAAAGCCTGGAGTGGGGCGAACACAAAGAGCAGGCAAGGGTTAAATCAAATGGACGCTATTTATGGCGGCAATTGGTCAGCAACAGGAGGGAGAGTGGCCTCGACTTGGCTGCAACATTGTAGGAAACCTAGGAAACCAGTGTGTGTGTGTGTGTGTGTGTGTGTGTGTGTGTGTGTGTGTGTGTTACCTTTGTAACCACTCCGGACACAATCACAGGAATCTTTGGTGGGCTAAAAACACAGGAGAGAAAAATAGCAACGTTATCATGTAGTTAGCATTTAGCAGTTAGCATAGTGTTTTCAATTTGATAAGATTGACAACATTTGGTTGATTGTGCTAATTAAAGTAAAAGATGACCTGAGCTAATGTTTAACACAACAACCATGCCCACCCACACACACACACACACACACGAGCCTGCTGGACCTGCCAGGGAGGTGAAAGCCTTCGAGAGGATGATGATGGGGGGGAATAGGGAGGAGAAGGAACAGGGACCCCGGGGTAGGTATCGACCTTGACATGACAAATGAGCGCAGTCTAATTCGACGGTGTCCCCTCGCGACGGAGGAGTTCAGCCCCGGCGACCACCTTCAACAATCCACCCAAAGACTTTTTGCCTTTTCTTCTCCTTTACTTTCAGCAGGACGGCTCCTCCTTGTAAGCCAGGTCCTGCTCAAGGTTTCTTCCTGTTAAAGGGGAGTTTCTCCTTGCTGCTGTGCTTACCTGAGGGGGTTCAGGCTCTGGGTTTCTGCCTGTGTAAAGCACCTAGAGATACATTTATTGTGTATAAATGTAACTGAATCCATCCATCCCTTTTTCCATCATTCCAAACTTCCACTGATCTCAATGTCTTAATCCCACCGGCCTTTTTAGGTGACTCAGTAACGCGTATAAATTTGCAAAAACAATCTGAATGTCACAAAATTGGTGGCTCGTTCAGATTTCAGCTAATTAATATTAAAAAGCCAAAGCTGAAAACACACTTTTCACCTGACAGGCAGATACATGCGTTACTTGGAGCGTGTGACAGGATTTTAATGCGTAAACGCAGGTTTTAATTGTGACTCTTTTAAAAAATCCGCACATAGTTTCTAACAATTTAATCTGATTATCAGACTTTCCCGACAATATCAATGTAAAAGCAAGTCAAAAGGTTTGGGATGAAGGTGATCGGGATGGAGGAGGCACCTGTAGGGGGCGGTAGAGAGCTGCAAAGACTCCTGGGAAGACAGGAGGAGACGCGCCGGGGATCCAAATTTGACTGAAAATTCAGGAGTGTTTGTTTTGTGTCTGCAGCCCCACAGCACCGCCATCCCCGCTCGTCTTTCTGCACCTCAGCGCGGCGGGAAGTTTGCTGCCGTGGGCGAAGGGACGGTTGCTATAGAAACTGATGCCTGTTGCTCGTCTGGTCTCCTCCCCCTCACTCTCTCCTCGCAACTTTTTTTTTTTCCCCCCAACCATCAGCTGTCAGCTTTACTGCAGGTTTCAAGCCAAAAACCCTCAATCCCTGAAACGTAGGGGAGCGGTACCAGACGCACCGCTAATTTCATTTTTTAAGCTAATGGAGCGTCCTCGAAATCATTCAAGCCGTTTACGAACCGTATAGTTACTTTAATGAAATGTAATGAGGTGAATAAACAACCGTTCACCTCCTTTATTGTGCACTGCCTCAACAAGAGAGGAAAGGAGATTCCCCCCCCCTCTTCCCCGACTCATTTTAAACCCAAATTTACCCGACAGTAGCTTCTGGGTCAGCGGCTTGCCCCGGGGCTTCTATACACCGACACGATGTCTGAACAGCTCACGTCAGCGCCCGCTCCGTTGGTTCTGGTCGCATCCACTCGAACGTGCGCGCACAACGCACACACACGCACACAAACAGGCTGTAGCTTCTGCCTCGGTTCCTTGTCGTCACTTGTTCGCCATCGGTCGTCTCATTTTACTCGACCTTACAGCACCAAAACCCAAAAATTCCACAATGCCAGCGTTGTTCTTCACTTCTTTCTCCCGTGATTGGTCAGTCTGGGCTGACAGGAGGGGCAGGTGTTTCCCAACTGCAACGCTTCTCTTGCTGCAGCGACTAAAATGACCCACAAGCCGCCTGCTCGTTGCCTTTAGAGGAGGCCAAGGTGGATGTGTGTGTTTTTAGGCCCAAAGTTTATTTCATTATTGCAGCAGTTAAATCTTTAACACGGTTAGCAGTGAATTCCCACACCACACAGTTTTTCCAATTTGACTTCAGTGGAACAGAAGAGAGTCGCTGTACAAAGTTTTCAGCTACCAACATGGCTCTTTGGAACCATTTCATGTCCATTTCACTTATATAACCTCAAAGGAAATAAAGAAAGAATAAACAAGATAATCGACTGAGGAAAAGAGAAATCAGCTGCTAAAAATTAGAATTGCTAAGGAAGCAGAATAAAATGAGGAAGTGCACAACCAGGCTTGTGTACTGGTCCTGCCCTGATCGGAATCTGCACGTCTTTAAAGTCACAGCAGCTTCAGACATTCTGGGGTGTGTGTGTGTGTGTGTGTGTGTGTGTGTGTTCTTGACCACTGAAGCCAACTGACATATAATTTTCCATCTTGGCCCTTCTCCTCATCTAAACACTCTCTGCAGTATTTCTACTTTTTCTGCGCCAAAAACACCGACAGCGAAGGAAAATGACTTTTTTTAAGGAGAATAATACATACGAATTTCTTGTGTGTGTTCATAAAAAAAAATATATAAGATGTTTCGGCTATTTTGTTCCGATACCATTAATCAGCTCTTGCACACACGCACACACGCTGGATGTGAATATAACACCTGGGCTAACATTCAGTGTGTGCACACACTCGAGCAGAAAGCCAGAGCCTTTCA
>CAAE01013640.1:6680-17302 GCA_000180735.1 Tetraodon nigroviridis
CGTGTACACATATAGTTTATTTATTTATTAATTTTAAATACATCTTTTTTTGGCAAACAGTTCAATTTTCCTACTTTAGGTATGCATGTACCCAATCACATGTGCATCCTGTGAGACTGAGACTGAGGCAGGAGGGTTTACTGTGCCCGAGCTTGAGTTGATAATCCCTGACACGGTCAAAACAAAGCTTTTTTGTTTCCTCCCCGCTACGTTAAGCATCAAGGTTGGAGTGTCAGGCTATTTACCTGCTTCCTGTTTCGAGGTCTGGGTGGAAAGCCATTGTGACCATGCCACCTGGTCAGTGTCAGCGAGAGTCAGCGCGAGAGCCTCCAGAGGAGAACAGCAAATGGAGACACATGGGGGGGAAACATTCTCTTGTAGCACCACTGAAATATCTCACTACGAGGAAAAAAAAAAAAAAAAAACTTTTTAAAGGTATTGATCCCTTTGTTCCACACTGGCCTACTGCTACTATTGACCTTTGCTCTCAGTATAGACATTTTTTAACATGATTTACAGCAAATCACCGTGGCTAAAAACATATAGGTTCTGATTTATTCGGCATGGCGATGCTGTTAAAAGCTGATGCTGTTTCGGGGCACATTTGAGGTAAAATCCTAGAAAGTTTTATTCTCTCCTGGTGCCTAAAGCTTATTTGGCAGCGATAAAAACAGTTCCACATTGAACCCAGCACGCACCTGCAGGGCCTCTTGTTATTATTTATGTATTTTACACTCCTTATAAAAAGTTACAAGCATAAATTCATTGTACCAGCCGACGATTTATTGACCACAATGTTGTGTTTTGTGCAGAATATTGGATAAGGATGCGATGTTTGGTGTGAATGGAGCTACATCCTGTTGTCATCACACAGCAGCTAAATTCCTCTAACTACTGGTACAAATTGATCTAAGGATCAACAGAAATTTGTAAGTCAAGACTTGCGTTTTAATTTTTACTGCGCGCGTTGTTTTTTTTTTTTTTAAAATAGTGCATCCCGTATGTAACTCATTTTTAACCTGAATATGAATTTCTGAGTTTTTTCATAGCCTTTGAATTGCGGAAAGACTAAAGGTCGGCACATTAGAAAGAAGTGCAGTGAGTTGCAGAATGTTAGCGCGCTGCACCTCTCAACCTTGCAGACATTGGTGGCAACGTCACCATGGCTAGCAGGAATAGGAACTGATGGCAGCGTTGGTCTGTGCCACCCGCTTGCCATTTCACCCTGAAAATGCACCACTGAACACAGCTGACTTCTTGTGTAAAAAAAATACAATCAAATAAAAAAGAGAGCCTGACCTGATTTTATTAAAGCACATTTTCCTATTTTCAGCTGAGTATTATGTCATTCTGGCTCATACAAACACATCGTCATGTCTTTGCACTGAGGGACAGAGATAATGTAAATTCCAAATGGGATACCCAAGTGATATCAATGCTCGACTCAAGACTTTTTGCTCATCTGCAAATGCATTGTTTTACTGCAAATTATAACCATAAAAAACCTCTGATCTCCTCATTCTGTTAAATTAATAGAATTACGCAAAAAAATGTAATGATAGCAATTAAGTCTTGAAAATGCAAATTTTATAGTCAAGGACAATTACCTCATTTATAGCATGTGCTGGAATGATGCCAGACGATGGTAATTTAGATCCAAGTTGCTCACGGTTACATCATGATGAATACGAGACGAACGATGGCCTCATCGCGCACCTCCAGTTGCTCAACTCTCAATCAAATGGAGAGGTGAGGGTGGAGTTGAGGTACAATAAGGAGCAGAAACACTCTACTGCAGCAAAGACATGCATCAGGAACAAGTGGGGTGGATGAAAGAAAAACAGGATTAAAAAAAGCGTTCAAGGTCTCAGAGTGATTCGATGGGGAAATTACAAAGCGAACCATGAGCATCTTCTTGGTGTAATGACACCACATTGCATATGAGTTTTTTTCAGGCCAAATGCATCCTCCTACAGGTTCTTGAACACATGTCCTTTCACAAGCTCGACTACCCTTGTGTTTTATTTTCAATTTTCAAAATATATTTAAAATTCATGCAAACATCTATGCCCACCTGACCTTTGCATACAGAAATTTTCAAACAACTGTATTAAACAGAGTTTAACTCTTGCATCGCTTAATTATTGGAGAAAAGCAGATGTAATGGCATGAATCATTTATGAGGATATGACTGCTGCCGTGATCTGTAATAGTTTAACATTTCGCATTTTTGCTCTTGTCCCTAATAGGCTCTTCAAATGACACGCATCTTTACATAATGGATTGTGATAAAGAGCATCAAAATTTAATCAAAAATTTTTTAGCACCTTAGTCATAATTTACTGTTATTGTTTTAACACCCCTCAAGTAAATGAACAACAAAAGAATGGAAGGTAAAGAGAGGAGATGCTTCAATATATCCATGCCATAACAATAAAAAAGCATAAAAATAATAGTGGTTAACCCATATCCTTTAGGTTAAAACAGGTGCAGAGAATGCACAAAGATTGCTTTTGCTTTTTTCAAAAGTGTAAACTAACGTTTTAGCCAGCTCTGCCTATTACACAGTCTATTGACACACATTGCTGGCAGGCTGGACTCTTTCTCGATCCCATCCATCGGTCACACAGATTGTCCTCTGGTAGGCAGGAGCCTGTGACGTTAATGGAAATGGGGCGACGCTGGGAGCGTAGAGCCCGGAGAAGCCTGGCTGATCCCTCAGGCCACGGCTGCCACAGGATGAAATAGAGAGACTATTACAGCAGAGTTGTAAAGCCCCACACGCTCCGTGCACTATCATAATAGAATATTGATTCTATCAGATGCCAGGCCCCGGCCTGTCCCTGCAATGAAGGAAAGAGAAGTAAAGGTCACTGTGTAAAAGAACACAGAGTGAAGAGGGAGAGAGAGAGAGAGAGAGAGAAGGAGGAACAAAGCAGGATAGTGGACCAGAAAGGACTGCACTTCTGCAATACCAGAACACTGGCAAAGCTGATCGCAGAGTAGAGAAGTAGAAATAAGTTTGTGTACAGGTCAAACCGATCTTAATTTCTGTTGCTAAGTTTAACGCACACACACACACACACACGCACACACCGCCATCGTTATTTTGCATTGGTGCATCTGTCTCAGCAGCCATAAGTAACAAGGAAGCAATTTCAACCATTAATTGTTGATCAAGGCGGTTGGGAAAAGCGCCAAAGGAAAAAGATGACAAATATGCGCACACCATGCGAACAGCGGTACAAATTACACCGCAAGCCGGAGACATTTATGCTTGATTGGAGCAATTTAATGTTTTCTTACAAAAAAAAAAAAGCCTGCAAATCCTGGGAGGACAGTTAAGGAAATGACTTTTTAATCATCCAAGGAGTCGCTGCGTCTTGTGTCTCCTGATGGCTTCATATTGAAGACTTGGAGCCATTAGAAGCAGCAGCTCGGGGTGGCTGCACTTTGCAACAGTTGGACTGATGTTACTTGAGATGACTTTTGTGTACAAGTGTGTATGTGTGTGTGTGTGTGTGTGTTTTTGTATTGCTTATGCCAAAATATTAATTTTAGCAAAGTCCTCACAACTTCAGAGGACAGTTTGAGGGTTAAGACTTGGTTTTAAGAGTGATGTTAGACTTGGGTTTAGGTTGGGGTTAGGGACCAAGTTAAGATATTTAGGGTAGAAAGCTGGGTAGTGTATTGTGTCTGGGAAAGTCCCCACAAAGATATGAATACAAAAATTAAGGTTTCTGTGTATGTAGTTGAAATACAGAGAAATATGTATATATGAACAACCATTCCCCTCCATAACCCCGCCAGGGACAGCATGCTTAACAATGCACAATCCATTAGGAAATTGACTAATCTTTGCAGTGACATTTTGGCCCGTACAAACTTCATGATAAATCCTGTTTTTCCAGCGCACTTGGCAAATATATTCATGAAATTCCAATGTCCGATGACACAAGTCATCTTTTAAAACGAGCTTGACAGTGACATACTGTTACTCATTTCTAATCAAAACAAGGGGCTTTATTTAGTCAAGTAAATATCCATTTGTTGTGTTGTATACGTTATTTATTTATTTTTTGTTAAGTCTCACACAGCCCATGTAATTGAACAGTAGTTGTTGTCGAGGGCTGTGGCAAATGAAACTGCCATTGTCGCATCAAAAATAATCAATTTGATGAGTTTTGTATACACTCTCGTACTCAAAGTAATGTGATATTGATTCGCCGTGCTGATATAGTACTCTTCTTCTGCACCAGAATGATTATTGGCTTTTGACAAATTTCCACGTGATCTTTCCTACTCGCCTTCCATCTTTTTTTCTCCCCTCTCTGCACAGCCACCTCTTTTGTTTTAAAGCCCTCAGCTCCAATTCTCCTCTGCAGCCCCACTTTGGTGCATGTTTGTAATACACTTGGACAATGAAAGACTCTTTCCTTTATTGCGGAACAACAACAGGAATACAATTTGCCTCGATTAGTCTGCATCAGACCATTTTACATGCAGCTCAATTTGCATCTAAAAGAGTGTGCCTTTTTCCACAGACGTGCACCCATACACACGCGCAGACACGCACATGCACAAATATGTGCGTACCTTTAAGTTATTATGCTTCCCAGCAGTCTGAGTTGGTGGATGGTGGCTCTGAAAATCTTATACATTATTTAAATTCAAATCACCTCCCTTGTCCGGCCATGTTATGGATGACAACAACGTTGCCTCTCCCTTTTTCTGTCTTTTCTTTGTCTGGATCAAGTGATCACATGGATGGAGGGGATGCTGGAGTGGAAGGTGAGGTGATAGCGGGTGATGAATGTACAGCACTCGGCTGTGGAGAGACAAAAAAGGGACTATGTGCGAGTAATGGAGGGGTAGAGATGTATGAATGATTGAAAAAGGGATGAGAATGGAGAGCAAAGGCCGTGAAGAAAAGGTGGAAGAATGGCAGGCCTCAACAAGAGCATGTATTGATTAGTGTTGGCAATATAGAAAGCAAGACACTTGGCCCCTGAGAGGACATAGTTCATTTGGTGCCTACTTTAACAAGGGCTGTGTGTGTGCATGTGTGTGTGTGTGTGCGCGCGCACAGGTGTGAGAGTACAGTAAAGACAAAACAGTAAAATATTCTAATGCCTGCATTGTAAACACATGAATGCCTATGGATACATCAAAAGCAACATGAAAAAGACATTTGTATGTCTTTGTATGTGCGCGTGCGTACATATGAGTGTGTTGGCTGCAGGCTGCAACCTCTATTTGCCTTGGTAGAAAACATCTCACACATATACAACAAGGACACGCTTGTAAAAAAAAAAATGAAAAAATGAAAATAAAAAAATCAATAATCCGGTGATAGAAATATGCTAGAATGTTCTGTAGGTGTGAGATTGATCTGAGCTCCACAGAGGGTCCAAAACCAAATAATGGTTAGAGGCCAGTGACCTCCAGATCTCCACAGAAAACAATAATTATAAGCACGCTGTGTATGCCTGAACTAAGCATAAAGGCTGCTGTCAATGAAGGCTAAATGCTAACACTGCAAATGTGGCACTCGGCAACAATAATTAGGTCTATAATAGAATTGTCAGAATTGGACATTCAAAGTCTCCTTAGCAATATGACAAAAAAAAAAAAAAAGCTGAGTTCCACACTCAGTTTACATACTGGTAAACATATTTTAGGAATACATTTGCTGAACTTAAACAGGAAAAAGAAACACTAAACTTAAAAAAAAAACCAAAAAACTACAAATATAAAACACAGTTAGGATCGGCAGGACGACACTTAGAAAGTCGGGCTAAGAAAATGTCAATTCAAATAAATGTTATTTCATTTTGAATTTTGCATTGCAATTCTGTGTGTAACTTATTTTTTTCACCCACCTG
This sequence comes from Tetraodon nigroviridis, assembly GCA_000180735.1. Taxonomy (NCBI): domain Eukaryota; kingdom Metazoa; phylum Chordata; class Actinopteri; order Tetraodontiformes; family Tetraodontidae; genus Tetraodon; species Tetraodon nigroviridis. Next base: position 12,566 of record CAAE01013640.1, read on the forward strand.
GTGAACTAGCCGACAAAATTTCTGGATTCTACCTTGTCATCGTCAACAGTCACTGTTTAAATGATGAGTCTCCTACAGGAACCAACAGCTGTATGTGCAAATCATGCATATAAATCAATTATGGGGGCCTTATGTACTTTAAACGCACCCATTAATTAAGCAATGTCAGATGCAATGAACTGTGAAGTTCATTACATTTTTAGTATTCATACCCAGGATTTTTTGAAGAGGATATCAGTGAGCAAGAAAGAACGTTTTTGCGCAAGCTTAATGTTGTGGCTCAATGTCAGGCCAACACTGGCTCAAAATCTCAAAAAAAAGACGGTGCATGTGGACACAACAGAGCAGGCTATCTCACAATGACTTATTGATTATTATCGATTGAGCACAACTTTACCAGTTTTACCAGAATTTGCATAGTAACGTTTAGCCCCTCCGCTTGCTCTCTTGTGGTTTTTTTTGTTTGTTTGTTTGTTTGTTTGTTTTTTTAAACACAAAATGTGACTTTATTTTTGTGAACAGTCTATCTGCCTGACTGATGTGCCTATAGACGGGGTGAAAATTAATAAATATGTACAAGGAGGCGCATGATTTATCCAGATGCTTCAGAAATATGGCGCGATTTTGACATCTTGGTGCTTCCTGACTGTGTGTGTGTGTGTGTGTGTGTGTGTGTGTGTGTGTGTGTGTGTTTTCATGGTTTAAGCACCAGGAAATCATGTTCGGGTCAGTGAAAAAAAAGCCAGAAAAAAAATCTGATCGAGGTCTAGACTTTATATCGTATTTTGCATATTATGTACAGTACTTTGAAGGTACAGATGTGACTTTAATGCAATGGCAGTGCTGAAGCACACTCTAGAGTGTGTCATCGTGTAGGCTTTAGTTTATTTAATTCTTGTTCTTGTTTTTCTCATATCAAAAGAGGATTACAACGCAGCTCTCCCTCTCCGTAGAAGACGCATTTACAATTCAACATCAAACGGGAAAAAGGCCGAAAATGAAGTCAACAGCAATTGCAAAGAACAAAGTCCCTCATCAAAAAAAAGACGTTTTAAACAAATCACAAAAGCTTCACATTTTGAGGGGGTGAGGGGGTATCTGAATTCCTTTCATTTATATCAAAGCAACTTAATTTAACTGAATCAGGCCGAGCCGCACCCGCCAACTGCGCCCGGAGAGTTGCCGATCTAGATATGTACAGTAATGATCACCGCAGCACTTCTGAGTGCAAACTGCTTTATGCAAGTACCTGAAGCTAAGGGCCACATAAATATAGAATTAGACAAAGTGTTGGGTTTTTTTTTTTCTTTCTTTTTATGTTTTATATTTTTCCCACCCTCACTCTCCAGCAGCATCCCCAGGTCAGCAGGCTCCAAGCAGAGGCAAACACCTACTTCAAAAAGTTGCAGCTCCTTTATGATAGATCTGCAAAAAGGTTTTCTTTTAACATAAATCAGCAAACGTGCTGAGCCGAGACCTGCCGGCATGTTTTTCCCCTTTAGAAATGCATGCACCCCGGGATCAATTTAAAATATAAATTTGCTCAGCTGAAGCTGTGTTTGTCATTAACAATCAAATATTTGAACCATTCATTTTTCTCTCTTTTTTTTGTCCTCTCATATCTGTAACTATTGTAACAGTATCCAAACAAAACACAGGAATGTTTCCACTTATATATCTGACTGTTTGCTGCTACGCCAACTATTAAAGAAAGAGAAGAAAGAAGTAAGAAAGTGAAATAGAAATACAAAGTAACATCAATAAAAAAGAGAAATGGCGTGGATGTCTCGGATAAATAGAAGAGCCTTCTATGAGACAGCACATCTAGTTTATGTTCATTTGGGGCCCGATTTAACTGGGGTTAGCTGTTAATGGAGTGATCTCTAATTGGAGGGAATTAGCCGCAGGAGCTTTGGCCACTGTCAAGACCGTCAGAAAGCAAGAGAGCCGAACACTTACTTAAATAAGGTGGGATAAACACCACAGAGTCACTGTTGATAGAATGGTAGCAAAATTTCAGTTTAAAAAAAAAAAAAAACGTTTGGTGTCTTGTGACTGCTGAAAGGTGTGTTTCTATGTGTGTGAGAGAGGAAAAGAGAGAGAAAGGAGACACGTGCTGAGACTGCAGGGCTGAGACTTTTAAACATGGAGGTGAGAGAGCAACTAGAAGGCCAGTAAAGGTGTTTTCTTGATAATGGCGAGCGCAAATGGCCACAAGTCCCCCCACACCCTCACCCCCAACAAGACTTAGAACTTGATCCGTAATAGCTGCCCATAAAGGAGAATCATCATCAATGACAATGAGGTTATTAAGATTTGATTTTAGAAAGGGGGATGGCTATGATAGGTTTGTTATCTATGAAACCTTTTAAAGCTTGACCGTCAATGACATCAGCCTGATTCTCATCTCCTTTGCCCCTGCGCCAATAACCATGTTCATAATCCCACAGCCTTTAATTAAGCAATATGTGTAAGTAGGCAGCCATTACGGCCTGATTTGTGAGCCACTTCATTACACCGAGCTCTCACTGATTAGATCATAATCCTAGCTATTGCTTCTTTTTTTTTGGTATCGCTTGTCTTGCTATGCAAAACTGGAAATGCACCCACTTCCTCCCGCTGGCTCAACACGATGGCACCCTGGGGGGACAAATCATCGGATGAACCTGTGTAACTTCTGCAGAGCAAACAGCAGGTAGGCAAGGCGTGGATGTTAGACGATCACATGTGTTTGAGATGAGACAAGTTCTGCAAAATGTGTGCTTTTCTCAGCAAATACACACAGCAACACTTTCAGTGTGTGTGTGTGTGTGTGTGTGCGTGTGCATGTGTTTGTGTGTGTGTCACTGTAATACAGAGAATTTTTGCATATGGACACTGCTTACTTTTAAACAGTCCTTTCCGTTTTCGTAACCGACTGCAGTCCTTGCTGCATCTCCGATTGGTCTTTGTCCTGACGGCACTCTCAAATCCTTCCCCATTGCCAACAACCTTGAAAATAACATAAAAAAAAAGTGCGCGCGCATTAGTCGTCAAAATCTTCATAAATGTCTAAAAACCATAAAAAGTTTTGAGAGGACCCGCAGGGCCAAAATTTATCAGGCATATCAAAATACAGGTTTAACCTGGATGACAGTGACTGAGATTAACAGAACTACTATTTTCCTTGAGGCCTGCCAGTAGTGTTGTCATACATAGTGCTGTCCCGGTCCTGGTACTTTGAGTGAACTTGGAGGAGACACAGATATTGAGACTTAATATGACACACTACCTTTAGTCCCAGAGGGAAAACAGCTCACAACACAGCACTGGCCTACTTTTGTACAGTAATACAAAAGATCATGATATTCCAAGAAATAAACAATAGAAGTCGGTAGAAATATACAAAGTTCTGTGTTCTTCACACAGCAGTTGTCTCAGAAAAATGAGTTGGCTGCTTCCTGGAGCTGCCACAGTCGGTTTCTTTATCAAAAACAAGTAGAAACTTGCCAGATAATTACATGCAATGTACTTTGGAGAGTTACTCATACTTAGCAGATATGGCTGCCAGAAAGGTATTAATCTCCTCATGCAACATACAGTGTGTAGCCAAGGACATTCCTCCTCACGCACAGATATGCAGAGAGCACTCGCTTGCCGTTTAAATCATATTCATATTTCTAAAGAATGCCAGTGACCCCCGTGGCAAATGAAGCATAGGTCCTCCGATCGCCAACAGATAAATGTGTGTGGGGTAATTACAAACGAGGGGTATGGGGAAAGAATTTGTGCAGTTTATCAATTAATGTTGCTGCAAGGTGTTTTTTTTTTTTTTTTTTTCCCAAAAGGTTAATTCCTTAATACTGTCCGCGTGCCGAATTAGGTCAATACTGGTCCAAGGAAGATTGTCGTGACCATATGGGGGGTGGGCTGAGTCATGGCAGGATATGGAAGGGGGGATTTTTAATGAGAGATTTGATGACATTTCAGGACGATGAGATCATAAAAGTGCCTTTTTCTCTGGATTTGTCATCATGGCCATGGCCGTTTTCATCAGCTGCTTATTCATTATTATTATTATTTTTTTTTTTTAAATCTCCAAACCTCTAAAAGATCCATGTCGAAGTATATAAACCAGGCATAGCACAACCCTTGTAGACAAGTGAGTATAAATAAAGCTTTAAATCTTTTTTTTCTTTTATTTTTTTTATTTTTTAAAGCCACTTGCTCATCAGTGTTCTGGGCCATAAATAATTTGCACAGCAAGGTAATATTCAAGCTGGCATAGCCTTAGTTGTGCATCTTTAATGGAAGTTTTACAGAAGCTGAGCCAGTTTGTGCATATGCGGCAGTCTCCCATATGGAGGAAAGCAGACAAAAGGAGCACAGTTGGTTTTGTCCTGTCTTTTTATAAGTCCATTGACGATTAAATGCTAGCCCCGGAGAAAGCAACGGCACGATAGGGCGGGCGGGGAGGGTGGAGGGCGGGGGAACATAAACCCGCTACGGTTTTTAGGACGGGAGATAATGACTTTGCCTGCATTAATTTCTACATCAGCCATCTTGTTTCTTCAGACAGAGTGGTTATGAGGCCGTCTCTGAAGGTCCACGGTTATGGAGACGCATTTTCGTGCGTAATATCAGCCCCAACAGTTGTCGTCAGCAGTGCATTTTTGTGAGGTGGCAGCTGTGGAACATCTGTTTATAGGCAATGAGTGTTTGCAATGCCACACCTCGTTTTACTTTTAATGTGTTTTA
>CAAE01013640.1:17733-35658 GCA_000180735.1 Tetraodon nigroviridis
ATCATTAATATTAAGTTTCTTTAAACAGAATTCAATATGCATGTCACTAAAAAACATCATTATCATTTCATATATTTTACTGCACACGTACAACTCAGGATAAACTCCCCCCCACCTCTGTCTGCACACTTGTGCTTCCTACTTTGGATGCAATTGAGGAAGAAATTTAAAAAAACAACTTTCAGTCAACATAGATGAATGATGGCTGAACAAACAACAGAAAAGTTAAGTTTCTCATGACTCTTATTTTGCTGCAGATCAAACAGGACACACCTCACCGTTCAGTTCCAGTGTCTAACTGTGTCTATAGCTCAGGGCACTTTTCCTAAGAGCTGCTTTTTTAAAGTGTTCGTTTAGACAAATTTTGGGTGTAAATTTTAGGCTATTATGCAAAGCTGTTGGACCCTGAAGCTGTGGCCATGTTAGTCTAAGGGAGGAGCAAGTCTTCCCCCAGGCATTGGTGTCCAGTACGCTGCCTGAGAAACAGAGCTCTTTAAGGGAAATGAGCAATCCGTCAATATTTCCTCAGTAAATGGAAACAGACTTCTTAAGTAGTAGGATAAGTCTTTCAACTAATTGAGGTAGAGGACACAGTCACGATACTACATCGTTTTACTGCTTTTGTTCACTTAAGATCTTCTCCCCATCTCCCTGCATTTGCGGTTGAATTCAATAATATGTTTGGCACATTCAGTTTAAAGTGAAACAAATCCATGCTATTATTTTGTTTCTGGGTGAAAATACATGCTAGATATGACACCATTTGTCATAACAATGTCACCCTTATCTCTGTTAGCAAGGTGATGTTTATATCAATGAATAAGGTAATAAGCCTGGATGGTAAATCCCATAAAACTGCTTTAAAATGTCATAAATCAAATAAGAAGAGGATATTTTCATAAGGTCACTGCATTAAACAGAATATTTGTTTTATTTGTTGTTGTTTCAATATTTGTTTCTAACATTTGATTTTATTGAGCAGACGTCTCTTCTCTCTGAGTAGCTGCCGCTTTAGATCAGAAGGCCAGTTTGTACATGGCAGCCATTTGCAGTTTGTATATCACTGCAGGAATTATGGAGAGTGACGATAAAATCAAATCAGGCCTATAAGTGCCAGGAAGCCCTTTGGTGATTCCCAGCTTTTGCTCTTTTCATAAAACTAGTTCATATATCCAGGGGAGGATTAGTCTGGAATATGTAAAGTGGGGGGTCTGAGCTACAAGGCGATGGGGAAAGGCATATTGATACGCTGGTGTTATCACTCCCCCACTACTAGCGGGTGAAAGAGGGCGCCATCGGCGACTCCCGGAGGCCTCTGCTTGTTACATTGGCAGGAATGGACAGCAACACCCATGGGACACAGTGTGAGGCAAAAAAAAGGGCAACAGAAAGATAATGCATGTGAAAATGCTTCCCAGAGACAGTAACACCTATCTTTCACTTATGGTGGCTTCTGTGACCCTGTCCTCACTCCCCTTAAAAGAAAAGTGTTCTCACAGCAAGCCTTGAGTTTGAGCGTCTGCGTTTGTGTATGTACCACCGGCCCAGCGCAGATCAAACTGCGTCAGTAAGCCCCCTTAAATGCGAAAGCCCCTTGGATGCAAAACGGATCCAAATAACCTGGGTGCGTTATCTGTGACGCGGTTACCCAGACACCGCCACGCGTGCGCCATCAGTCAAATTATGACGGTGAACCATTAGAAGGCAAAAAGAGCCTTAGAGCTAATTGTTAGCATGTATACACCCCAATCACTACCACCACCAGCACCACCACCCCTCTGACATTCAAACTTTAAATATTAATTTTCTTGAGATGATCCAGGTTTGCTTACGGGCAACTGACAGAATGATTGAGGAAAGGAATGAGTCCTTGCCCATGCGGCAGTTGTAACAAAGCATTACTTTTAATTAGGCAACAATCTGTGAAGCAGTCTGTTTCTGACCTGCCTGTCTTGCAGAGACTTGGATTAGGAGCAGCTCCTAATTAGAATTTGCACTCTTTGAGTCTTTGAACCCACATATTGCTGGAAAGGCAGAGTTTTTTTTTAGCGTATAGGGCAACTACTGCTAAATCAGAATAGGGCCATAAGATGTTTATTTATTCACTTATGTATCTAGTTATTCATTGACAACTTTCTTGTAAGAACCAGCTACGTACACAAAACAAAAATACCTGATTTGTTTCTCAGGGCAAATCCTGTCATTTTGTGTTTGAAAAGCAGACCAAGAAAAAAAGAAAATTACCCCAGGAGAAAAATAAAAATCTGTAAATGTTATTCACCCTTACAGACCACAAAGCTGTACTGTTGTCTTCCTATTTCTCTACGGGCAAAATAAGGAACCAGTCGTGGCTCTTTTCTCAGGAGGAGAAGAAAGGTTAGAGAACAGGAAGTATTTTCTGAACACTCAGCCTTTCTCTCCGCCCCCTTTTAAAAAAAAAAAAAATTCCTCTCATGACTCTGTTTACTTAATCATTACTTTAAAATATTTAATCAGTCCTATTATCACCCTGTATTTAAATACAGTGCCACTAGTTTCCAACAGTATAAATTAAAAAAAAATCGATCGCATGCCTCTGTAAAGCATTCCATTTAATATGGCCTATTTATTGATTATCTCACTTCAGTAATAGCACCATCTGGCTGTCGGATGAAGTGCCTGTGTCTCTGTTTCAGCCCACTCAGGTGAAGGGTGTAGACCGCCACATGGGTGCTTATTTCTTCTGCCGGTAGTTGTTCTCCGCCTCTTTCTTGTTCGCCAGGTTCCATAGGGCCCGCCAAAGGGTTCTCTGGTGTCCAGATGTGGTCATGGACCGCCACCTAATCAGGGTCCGAAAAGGAATGAAATCATCAACTAATCACTTGTTTGTGTGCTCAGCACAAGCTCATTATCTAAAGTTAATTTCAATTCAATTAAAAATAAATTAAACTTTGTTTTTGATTTGTTGCAAGCTGTCAGATTTTGTGTTGTTATTTTTCCAAAGAAATTTCCATTTGTCTATATTGCATCAATCTATTATGTACCCTGTAAGCTGATATGGTTTTAATTACATGAAGCTGCAGCCATTTAAGTGCTCATTCATTCACTGGATGAGTCCTGTGGGAGCCTGATCTGTGGCAGGTAAAGAGGCAGGTTGTGTGTACACGCGTGTATTTTTCTGGTTTGCTGATGACACTTGTCTTCAGTGTTTGTGTTTGTGTGTGCGTGCGCGCGCGTGTTGCAGTTATCACACCTGTGATGCCGTGCCCCTTTGTGTCAGGGTGAGACACGTGGCGCAATCGGAGCGTGTAACGTGTTTTATAGGTCATGTAACTCGAAGTCATTCATGTGTGAAGATCATGAAAGCTCACAGCCAACACTACAGACAGCTTTGGCTGGCAAAGACTTTCTCTGTCTGATTGCTGCATACATCATAATAAACAGCCATGTGTGGACACCGCCATTATATCTATCATACATAACAATAGTATAATAATTGTATATCTGATGCAGTAATAAAAATATAATTGAGGGGATGCTCTGACTTGTATTTTGTATTTTATGCTTTTAAACAGACAATGTGACAAAAGGATTGGAGGTGACCCCTAATTACAATTCATTTAAAATACTGTTGGAAACACTTACATTTACTCAGGTAGACAGGATCCTAAATTTTTTTTCAGCCCACATTTATAAAAGCTTATCTAAACATGAGTCCAGATGCTTGGCTGCATGGGAAAACAGGCAGATTAGCACGCTTGAGGAGCAATCCTGCAAAAACTGCAAACCCCCAAATGCCAAAATGTCAAAGACCTGCAAGAGCCGCAAAGATCATCATAATGAAAATGTGTCTGTGTTCGGCGTGTGAACAGTGGGGCGCGCATCTCCTCGATGCTAATTAAGAGGCTCATTAGTGAAATCAGCCCAACTGCTGACTGCCTCTAGCTTGGCCTCGGCCCACATTGAGTGGAAAGTGATTACCCGAATTCCTTAAGTAATCAGCACCTCTGCTAGGCAGCAATCAGTCTGTGTGGACAGTGTATGTATGTTGATTTGCTGGCTTTCTTTTTTTTTTCTTTTTTTTTTTGATGAAACACAAGCTGGGCTGTGTGCAGGGAACAAAAAAAAAAAAACAAAAAACTAAAACTAAAACCCCCTTTATAGTTTATTTATTCTTACATACAGACTATGAGAACCTTTTTAGCTGCTAATCCCAGAAGGTTTCCCAATAACGTGGTTGGGTTCTAATATTCTGCAAGGCAAGCTTTATAGAAACAGGGATTCACATCTATACTCAAGCCACTTTGGATAAAGGCACCTGCTTATACATTTCTGTCTTGTGCAGTTGAATGTATATTGGCCTCCATGTAAAAAGATTTATCGTACTGTTAGCTATGCTATCATTCTATGCATATTAGAATGTGAAATCCAGTTAGCAGGACAAGACAAAAGCCCAAAACCGTGGTCGTGCTTTCGGGTTTGGGTGATGCCATTTCATGCAATGCACCACGGTTCTCAGGATAGATCATTTCTATGACACAAAATAGAAAGAGCATTACCAGCCCGTCTGCCACACACTCTTCTGTTCTGGTTTGTTGTGTTATGGTGGTATCCTGGCTTCTAGCCCTAGCTTGAGTGCTCCCTCCACTCATTGTTCCATTTGATAGCACTAAGTGACTGATTTAGGTTCAATGCCTGCATGCAGCAGGCAGGCCGGCTGTGGGTTAAGCAGATAGCATTCAAGTGAGCTAACCCAATTCAGACCCAATCAAGCCAGGATTTATTGTCGGGGTCTGTATTTAGAAATCAGATAGAGTCTGCATCAGTCCCTTGACTTGCATCAGAAGAGATGGGCCTTATTTATTTTAACAGAGGGCTATAAAGCGCAAACCATGTTTTCCAGCAGAGACATAAATTTCAGGATTTGTAGACATTACCGCAAATGAACAAGGCAGGATTGGAGAGACGGACAAGGACAGAGAAAGTGGGGAAAGCACAGCTGGGGAAATGTTAGGTTTGTTAGGGGATGCTTTTGGTAGGGGAAATAAAGCATCTTAAAATGGATTAAATGCCCCACATTCTAAAAAGAGTTTCTTTTTTTTAATATTTAAGAAGTGACCCAAATGTCTTTATAGTTAAATCTGAAAAAAAGGGCATGATGATGATTTCTGGGAATAAAATAATAATAGTGGAAGTAAATTAAATATAGTGACCCAGCCCTTTACTGTATATTTACATTTGTGTTGTGATTTACTGTTGGTGTTTATCCGTGAGGAAAGGAAGCTGAGCCGGTGACTCTTCCGGACAGTGTCATGTAAAGGTCTTGCAGGATCCCCCCTCCCCCATTGCCCTAGATAGCCATCATTACCATCCGTACATGCTGCCTTTGAGAGATTTTTCTTCTCTTGGTCTAATTTTACCTTTCATTTGCATGTTCCCATGGACTAATTAAATCATTTCCTTCCTCCTCTCTGCCCTGCTCTCTCGCTCCTCCCCCCCATGTCCATTGTTATGAAAAATAATGCAGCACATTTTGGGCCCATTATTATGTATGAAATGTGAGGATATAATGTATTCCAGTTGGTTAAAGTCCTCCAAACCCCATTTGTATAGGGAACGACACAAGTTCACCTGTAAAGCTCCCCCTCCAAATTTATTCTCTTTAAAGACAAAATCCAGCAACTTTTGCCCGTCTTGACCACCATCCTACTTTGGTTGACTGAGCCCTCGTGCGTTGGGAGAATCCTGGATTTTTCTTTTGCTGCCACCGTCGTTGCGGAGGTGATCAGTTTGTTGTTCTGTCCCGCTCTGCTTTAATTTACAGTGGGGGAAATAATTAGAATCTCACTTTTGTGAAGAGTGGAGTGAAAATGTAAACAATGCTTCCCTGCGGGCGGGTGCTTCATCACTTTGACAGATGCATTTGAATTTGCCTGGGTGGCGGACAGACTTGGTTATTTATGTGTCAGTCGCACATGGAAGACCCGGCTGTGGCTGCGCATACAGCCGGGAGATGGAGTTGCCGTGAAGCGGAGGAGGCTGGGGGGGGGGGGGGGGGGGGCGCGCAGGGTTTGGTATTGCTAGTTGGCCAAAATGATCTCCCTGCCAATTTCTCAAATAATGGCCCCTGTTCAAGTGCGAACTAGAGCTTCATAATGTTAATATGGCGCCTCTCTAATCACCTATACATTCTTCTTTATGCCTTTTGAATAAACTGGCTTTTATTCAATGGAAAATCAACAAATCGTGACAACGTTAGACTTAGACGTTTATATTAGCTACTGCTCCCGCAACTTCTATGTCCCATGACATCATCCACCCTATTTCCCTGACCAAAACTTTAATAGCCTGACTCGTCTGAACAAAGAATACTGTTCTCAATGTCTGATTCACAAGAGATAAAGTAAAATATAAATTGTTGCGTGTATATTTCAGTTTGGCAATTCAAAAAATCATAGAGGATAAAATACATGTTTCTTTTTTGTTTCATTATAGAGTCTTATTCTATAACTTGTTTTTACATTGCAGTACTAGAAAAAAGAAATAAAAAAATAAGAAAACCACTGACGAGACAGAGCAGAACGATAATGATTATTGCCAAGGAGGAAAAGGTAGACAAATGGTTGCCTCTTTTGTCCGCAGATCCTCAGCCGATCATGCACATGCATGGCAACGCTCATCACCACGCTCACACTCTCTCATGCACACACACACACACACACACACACCTAGAGACACACAGACTCACTCACACACACACAAGCAGACAAAGCTTCACACAGTGAGGCTACGCATGCGTGCATCTCCGAGGCCTGCGGGCACTTGGGGCTAGGCAGCAGGGTATTGGGGGGAGGGAAAGAAGCGAAGAAACACGAGGGTTCAGCAGTGGGAGGAGGAAAAGAAGACATGGGGTAAGAAGTGTGTACTGTGAGGAGGTTCTTTAAGCTATAGAAGGTCAGTCCTTTCACTCCAGCACCACTGCCCTATCCGTCAGTGCTGAACTCCACTCAAAGCGCTGAGTTCATGCCACAGATTCTGTGCCGGCGTGCAAGCGCATGTGCCAACCCAAGTTCATGGACAGACACACACACACACACACATCAAGATATATACGCACCCTGAACTCACTCACAGTGATTTAAAATAATCGACTTTTGACTGTAGGAGAAAAGCACAAGTCAGGGGCCGCCCTGCACAAATGCTCATGCTCAGTCACAGATTTGAATGCGTCCCGATAAGCACGCGCACACACACACACACACACACAAAGCCAAGGCAGGCTATGAAACACTACACATGGCTCTTAACAGACCAAATCATGAAGCATAATAGACGACCGACATACATGCATGGATAAGCCAAGCAACGTCAGCCATTAGGATAGAAATAGATATGCTATTATTGTAAATCTGGCCAATATGTCAACAGTCGGCAAATGTAATTGGAGCAGCTTGAAAATGGCATGGATGCACACTGTCTGTGTTTGGCCTGATTTGGCTAAAGCAAAGGTCTGTGTCTGGTTAAACGCACCACTGGACAGGACAGGCGACCCATACATATTTGCATGTAGCGGTGCACACATAACCCCCACATGAAGCTAAAAGCTTCCTACTATTAGAGTGTAAAACAAAGATGGCTGTCTATAAACATGTCGACATGAGTGAACATAATTTGAGAGCAATCACACACTTCTTCCAAAAAATAGTGCACGCAAAATTGGACTTCGAGTAAAGGTAAACAAGAAACCATCGCTTTATTTACAGTCAGAATGAAGTTAAAAAAGGGATTAACTAGGAAGATAGTATCTCTATGTGCCTCAGATAATCCAGAAAATAAGATATGCATAATTTACTGTTACTAATCTCCTTAGCGGAAAAAAGCCAACTTCCAGCCTACAGTAAACAACCCAGATAGTAGCCCCCATCTTCAACTTTTATATTGTATGTCATGCTAAGCAGGTTGAAAGTATTGCAAATACAATAAACTATTAATGAGGTTAACCAGAAAAAAAAACCCAAAAAAAAACAAAAAACAACAAATGGGGCCCAGATCACAATGCAGCCAGAATATGTTATGTGTTTGTGTCTATGTCCACTTGAAAAGGAGTTTCCTCATGTCATATACGTTTTTTCCTAATTTTGTCGTGTCCATGCTTAAACATTCAGGATACAGGCTTTGTATTAAGATGCCGCAGACAGAAACTAAAGTTGAGGATTACCTTCTATATCTGGAAATTTGACTTTGGAGTAGCTTCAAACCTAATCAGGTCTCGGAGGCAAAAGGTGACAAATTTCCACGTGAGTAACTAGAATGGGTGCTGGGAGGAAACACCCGAGCCTGAAAACACAATTCCTCTAAGACAGATACTCAGAGACTATTCGTGTATGCGTGCATATGCACATACTTTGCTTGTCTCTTTAAGAATGTGGCTGAAATCTTTAAAAGAAAAATAAAATAAAATAATAAAGGCACCCGTCACAATCGCCAGTCCTTCCTTGCCCCCTCCAAGCTTCAGAGGAGCAACCAAGGTAAAACTCTTTAAAGAAAAGAAAGGGGCAGCAGAGAAAATAGGAAACTAACAGAATGTGGCAAAAAAATCGGATGCCCCAAGTTGAAGCTGTGAACCTTTGTTTGTGTCAGCACAACATGTTAGTGATGATTTGGCTGTAAAACTTCTGACTTTTGGCTTAAAACCAGGATCTTATATTCGTCTGCACTCTTCACTGGTCCAATTTGTCACCTTCTGTTTTACATTGTAGGATGGCATGGAAATCTGGTCCTGATGAAGCACGGAAGAAGGGGAGGATGGAAAAGCAGTGGGAAAAAATCATTTACTTAAACTCTTCCAGCTGGGCATGTTACAACAGCTGACATGTGAAGTTTCTTATTGTGAAAATTTTAAATTAAAAAATCTCCCCCTATTCCTGGAGTCATAAGAGGCAAGTGTCAGAAACAATCTGCAGCACACAGTGTTTTGAAGTAATCTCCAAGAATCTTAGCTTGATCCTCTTGTGTGACATGAAGGTTGAGCATTCTAGCAGCTGCTGATGAAGGGCATCCTCCTTCCACTCTTATTCAGTCTCTCACTTCTCTAAGGGTAAATCCTGCCCAGGCCCAGGCTTTGGTAGATAATGACATCCTCTCCCTGGATTAATTGTGAGGGACATTAAACAATACAGCTGACACCGTAATTAAACTATTCACACCAATGAGTTCATACAGGAACACTTTTCTTTTTCTCTCTGTACCTATTGCACAAAACGTGGATTTCTCGAGGCATGAACCAATGGGGTCAAATGGTTGCGGTCTTGGCCTTCTGAAGCTACAATGAACACATTTTTCTGGGGTGCCCCATGTCTTTAATGAACTTTTACGTCACAATATTTTTTCCAGTTTGGTCTCCTTTTTGTGGGTGTTCCAAAATAAAAAAGTAAGCATCAATACATCAGGTTTTTAAAAGAATCTATCTGTTTCATATCAATCACATTTAAAAGGCTGTTTTTCCTGAATATAAACATAAATGTGCTACTATAGATGGGCTACACAATGCATGATGTGTCAGTGTCACAATAAAAAATGTTTTTTAATGCATAGTAGCCTTGTGAATATTCTAAATCGGGAGGGAGGTTTTTCTTCAGAACTAAAATAACCTTCCGGAAAGAAGGTGAAACATCTTTGAGGAAATCCTAAATAGTCCAGTTGAACACGAGATCTAACCTAAGATAACTATGACCTAGATTAGAGGTGGGCAATTATTTTGCCTGAAGGGCCACATTGGGTTTTAGATTAACATGGACTAGAACATGTTAGCATGGTAAGTAAAGAGGGGGGTGAACTTCTTTCTAAACAATCAAGCTAACAACCTTCTTAATTTGGCTTGTGAAGACCTGTTGCAAAGGCTGTGCGGGCCGGATTAAACAGCTCATCGGGCCACATGTGGCCCCCGGGTCTTAGTTTGCCCACCTCTGACCTAGATGAATGAGAATCGACACAGGCATATACTGTATATATTAGATTTTTTTAATGCATAGATGTGGATTTATGTCTGCCCCATAAAAGATTTAATATGTATTAATTCTGCATTTTTTTTATTCATTACATGTTTTATTAGCTAAAATGTCTGACTTATCAGCATAGATTCCCAGAAATCTTTGAAAAGTGAGGTATAAAGCGTAACATAGGCAAAACGCCACACTAACTGAATCAATCAATCAACTTTTAGTTTTAGCATGTTAAATCAGCCAATTTGGTCTGCAAGTTGTCTTTTAATTTTTTTTTTTTTTAAATCTACACCAGCAAATCAGGTGAGAATCAGATATTTGACTGTTTTGATTTCTCTTTTCTCTCTCTCTCTCTTTCTCTCTCTCTCTCTCTCTCTCTCTCTCTCTCTCTCTGTGCTCTTTTTTTTAAACTGCTGCACGGCGCTTTCACACGTTACTGCCCAGCACAGTCCGTGACCTTTTCAGGAACAGAGGCATGTACCCTTTGCAGTCATATCTCATATTGAGCTCCCTAATGCTCTGACTGTGGACGTTGTGCTGTGCTGCTACATTGCTCCTGTCCCTGCCTGCCTGCCTGCCTGGCTGCCTGTTATCGCCTAGGGCCATTGGGGCCCTAAGCGCTGTCCACCAAATAAACCCCCCCATCCGCTGTAATTGAAGAAGCCACTCTAATGTGACATGCAGATGCACCGAAAGGTTGGCGTGAATGCATTCGCGCTTACAGCCTACGGATGCAGCGGACAAATGCACACTTTGCACCAGAGTAAGAAGATGAAGTCACACCCTTGCACAATGACCACACGGCTATTTGGAAAAGGTTATTGGCAGGTCAGAGGACTCTGACCTCATACTTAGACACACACACACACACACTCATGGACCATACCTTGACATCTGACTCATAAACTACCTCTTCTGTTCTGACTAAAGCACTACAGCTCCTCCTTTCCTGGTGTTCTCTGCTGTTACTGTTATGGTGTTCCTCTTCTGGAGCTGAGGGTTCCATTGTTGGGTGACAGACGGTTCCTGTGTATCCAGTCACAGTCGGCTGCTCCCTCTGTCTGCCTCACTCTGTTTCTTCACTTACTTTAGTTTAGGTTTGTCTTTGCAGGTGTACAATTCAAAGTGATGTATAAATCACAGTGAAGAGCTGAAGGCAAGTGGACAGATAGATAGATAGATAGATAGATAGATAGATAGATAGATAGATAGATAGATAGATAGATAGATAGATAGATAGATAGATAGATAGATAGATAGATAGATAGATAGATAGATAGATAGATAGATACTCCTATTTTAACTATTTTATTACATAAATCATTTTCATCAGGGTACAGAAATATTAAATATTATCAGGTCAACATTAGTAATGGCATTATGACTGCATTTTCTTTTTAAAACAAAGTAATTGGTAAGAGGAAAAAAGTGGTATCATCGTTTCACCGCTGTAGGTCAAAATGGAGAACATATTTTATATGATTAATACTCAGCCCCCCAGACAGGGGAAGTTATCATTAACACTCCGATCTGTGCTGTTTCCCTCTCACCAGGTTTACTCGTTACCAACCACGCGGCTGTTTCAAAACACCTCAGGTATTCCCAAATTCATTACCTAGACATACGGAGACGGTGGCACAAAGGTACGTAAACGGCGCGAAAACATCTCCAGGGCTGCTGCGCAAAGCCATTCTTATTCCTCTTTCTCCCTCTTTCTTTTAATCTCCCCCCTCGTTCCTTCAATTATCAAAATGGCGTCCACCACCGGTGGGAAAGTTTCCTTGTGGTGAGTTGCCAGGGAAAGGGCTGTGGTGACATTTGTCACTGTCAAGGCGGTGACTCTGACAAAACAGTTTGCATACCTGCTTAAGTATTACAGAAATTAACACCTCCCTTCCAGGTACAGTAATCAAGGGGGTGACAGGAGACAATTAATTAGGTCCATCTGCATCACTGCCTTTACATAATGAATGGAGCTCATTACTGATACTCTGCCATGATGGGGAGGTTGCTCACCAATAATCAGAAAGTTGTGTTGTTTCCTTCCTATATGGAATTAATTTACCACATATCGACTACAATGTCCTATAGAGGAAGCTTTTCATTTTTGATGTTTTTGAAAGGTGGTAATTGGTTTCATAAATTGGCAGATTTGGATAACAACTGATGATATTACCTTTCTCATTTTCAAGAAAGTATGCAAATAAATACTCCACATTCTGTGCCCTGATTATAGGTTTCAGTTAAGGTTTAGGTCAGTCCTATTGACCAATGCTTGTTTAGGATGAAGATTTGTGAAAGAATTCTGTTTCCCTAAAATATTTCCATAAATTCCTTAAAATTGTTCCAATTATAATGACCGGCTCACTGATGAGACAACACTTAGCTGAACCCCAACGGGTCAAGAAAAAACAAAACAAAACATAATGCACATTAAAAAAAAAACAAAAAACAAAAAAAAACAACTTAGTGAGTAGTTAAAGTTGGTTAAAAAAAGTAATTGATGGGTGAGTTAATGCTGCTGCTCTCAGCTGCTCTCCTTAACACTTGGTGCTAATGATCAGAAATCTGGCTTCTTTTCCATCCTTCCTGTGATCGAGTTAAAGAGAACACAGGTAGCCGGAATTACGACTTATTTGCCTTTTTTGTTACGGCTGACACTTTAACTGAAGTATATGTCCGAGCAAGTAATCACACGGGCTCAGAGAAATCTATAATACAGTACAATTTAATTAGAGTGTAAGTAAAAAATGAGATAATGTCTTATGACTGACTTGTGAAAATTACCTGGTAGACAATAAAAGACCATTTGCAGGTTTAGTTATTCAATGTGAATTATTATTTTTAATACTGTATCAGTGCTGAAGGGAAGTAACACCACCACTGACTTGTAAAAGTCAACACACAGCAAAACCAACTGCCCATTTCACATCTGTTCTTATTGTCACCATGCATTAGTTGTTTTGATATTTGTTGAAATGATAAGGTTAAAGTTATGAGCTCCGAGCATGACAACGACACTGTTCCTGTCAGATCTTTTACCTTCCTGCTACCTATCTCATCAGCTCACTGACAACATTACAAAGACCTGGACCCAACTCTGACGCCTTGCCAGATTGTGTCAGAACAAAAGAACTATATCCAATTTGCTATAATGTTCAATTTAATTCTTTTTAAGGATAAACAATTTTTCAATTGGCTCACTATCAGACTGCAGCAGCTCCTGTGCCTGCCTTGTTTTCCCCTCATAATTCTTCTCTCTCTTACCTAAAAAAGGCCTCATGGCCTGCTGTTATTAAAATTACGCCCTTGCCTCTGATATTAATTGGGTCTGTAATAAGGAATGCATCAGACTCTGTATTTAATTGCAAGGGCACATTTGGAATACAGTTTCTCAAATGTATTTTTAATGAAAAACACTAAATCCTGACCTAATCATATCAACCTTATTCTATCTAATTAGGGATGCAAAAAAAAAAAAAATCATTAGAGTTGCAAAATATTAGTTTCGGCTCTGTCGGTCTGCTCCTTTGCCTGCCTTCATGAATATATTTTTTTTCCCCCACTCTATGATAAATTGTTAATGAGGGTAAAATGACGAAAAAAAAAATTTGCATGTAGGCAAATTAGTCTAATAGTGATATGTCTTTGCTGAGTTGGGAAAGTGACCCTTTTAATGGGAGAAACTGTAACAATAATTATCTGATAATGGCAAGGCCCATCTTATGTTAATGAAAAATGATCAGATCAAAACATGCAACAACTCTAAAAAGCAATAACTCTGAATTTCCATCGAGAACGCTTTCACATCTCCGTGTTTTATCAGTTTGAAGAAAGTAATTTAGCGACAATGTGACTGTTGTTGCGAAAGGTAGGTGGGCAGTCGTGCAAGGATGCTTAGACAAGTGCTACTCTGACAAGTGGTCATGGAGAGCTAAATGAAGCGTTTTCTTAATCGCAAATTTAAGGGAAGTTATTCCTTTTAAAGTCCCCCAACACGGGGAAGTTTAATTTCCTACCAATAAAATGTATTATTGTCCCATTAACAAGTCACCTCTTTGAAACTGTGTTGCAGTTGATTAAGGCTTAGAAGGAAAAAAAGCGCTCATAGTTTAAGTCTTGCGAATTACTTTTAGCTTAGTGTTGAGTAATAAATAACCCACCTCATGCGTTTAAACAAAATGTTGCAATAAGAATTGTTAGCTGCGTGAGGGTTTTTTTGTTTTTGTTTGTTTTTGCTGTTTTGTTTTTTTTTATGGTTGTTGGTTTTTGCAGACTGCAGGTAACCAGTTTTAAAGCTGAATATGACATGTTTGGATGAGTTTTCCCCCACACTGTTGTTCTACTAGTTTATGAAGTTTAGTCATTATTTTCTATATAGTAAAAATTATTTTTGACAATCTTGCTGTTGTGACATTCACATAATGCGATTTGAACAACGTGACCTTCATTTCCATCTACCCATTAAAACAAAAACAGCACATAGTTCTCATCTCCTAGTTTATATTGTTCCATTTTACCTTTTTCCAGATCACACAGGCAAAGATCACAGGAGTTAATGAACACAGAGAACATGGAATACCACTGCATGCCACTAAGAAACCCCACGGAATAAATTAAAAAGGGGCTGCAGTTAGATGATGCTCTTCCATTTCCCTTATCTCAACAAGTCACATTTTCAATCACTATGCTAAGATTTCACATCAGGTCTGTACTCTAATGCAAAGCCCTTCCTGGTGTCATTGCCTTTGACACCATTGCCTTACACCTTTGCTGGGTTGTCAAACATGCAACAGCTTCTTCCTTGCATTAGTAATTTCATGGGAACATGTGTCTTTGCATATCATAATTCTACCTTCTCCGTGACATCAGGTTGTACATATCATGAGAATTTCCATTGTAGCTTTTTGCAGCTACATTGTGCATGTGTGTGTTTATAAAGCAGTGTTTATTCATGCTTCTGAAATATCTTTGGAAACAGTGTTTCAGGAAGCCCACTAGCCGAGTTTTTAATTTTGTAATTAAGTTGCACTAATTGGAATGGTGAACAACCACTGAGATGAGTTTACTACTTTGTCAAATGCACCTGAAGAAAATGTGATAATTAAGAATGGGCTTGGTTCACACATTCTACAGGGCACAAAAACTGAAAAGTTGTATTGATGACCAGTGACACGACATGTTTGTCATGTTTTTGTGACACGAGCAACATTCTAACCATTACAAATCATGTTCACAAACCATCAAATTATTAATTAATAATAATTATAGATAAATCTGTAATTATAGAAGCATTTATTCAGGTTCAAGGTTCAATAAGTTTACCTTACGCCGCCCCCCATCCAAGCCTCTCCACTGCTCCGCTTTCTTAATAATGTAGCTCATTTCCTGTATGGACACTTCCAGGTCTTGTGGAAGGAAGTAATCGCCATCTTTGGCTGTGAGCCGCTGAAAGACATCCAGCATGCGACCATCATTGTGGAATCTGTAAGGCACAATGCGAGACAGGAAGTGTGAAGGAGCAGCAAATTGGGATGTTGCTAGTTTCTGCCCAAGAAGGGTCTCAGCAGGTCACGTCAGAAGCAAACAAACAGGGGAAAAAAGCACCTAGCAACCGGAACATATTGTCTTTTCACTGTCATACACGTTTTCCTCCAACAGGTCAAATTACAATGATCCCGGGCTTGCTGGAAGAACGCATGAACCTTTTATTGATTACACAAAGCCGGTTTGCAGTGTGAGTGTATTACATCAATTCTAACACAATGAAAGAGCAAAAGGAATCAAACAAATTAGCCTCTGAGTGGGAGAGCTTTGTTAACTCAAGCTAACTGTGGCTATGTCTGCATTTGTCTATGCAGTTGTATATCTGTTAATGTGTGGGAGTCCAATCCTGGGATTCTCTCCAGTGGTAAAGCCGGGCTTCAAACATGGCAGATGCAACTGACGCGTTGTTTGCAGATGCGTCTGGAGAGACCGGCCTGAGTCACCAGGAATCGCTTGGCACAGTGGAAGGGGTATTGATTTGTACCTCCAGATGAGCTCTCATCACCAAAGCCTTATTTTCCCTTTGCCACACACTGGTGCATGCAGCCAAAGCCTTAAACAAAAAAAAAAAAAGATCCACCATGTCTGTAAACAATGCTTTGGCTGGCCATCAAAACTAGGAGACCTTGTGCCCTTCCATGGAGATTCTAGCCTGTCAGAGGGTAATCAACTCTCAAATAAAACCAACATCAAGGAGAGGGGAAATTATACAAGAAACTGGTAAAGAGCTTTGAACTCAGCATCATTCCCCTTCGCTCATGGGAGAGGGAATGTTTGTAGAATGTTGACCTTAGAAACAGGAATAGCAAGGATTCTTCTCACCCTAGATTTGAATTGTGTTTCTCATTCATTTATTCAGTCTGGTTCTTGGAAGAATTAACCAGCTTTGTATCTTTTTTTGCTTTAAATATGCCTCATTCCTGCCCAGTTGCAAGTGCCCTGACCTTTATCTGGAATGTGACCTTGATGATGATTTTCTCAGTTCTTCTTTAGCGTAAAGGTCATCTTAAGGACATGTTTCAACTTGTAAAAAACATTCATGGTGATTTTCTTTTTTATGACCATGCAACTCTGTAAGATAAAAGTGTGACATGTTTTGTTATTTACTTATATTTTTAGCTCACGCAAGGCGTAGCATTGGCGTGTAGCATATATTGGAAGTATTTATGCTCATACAGTGGTACATTTAAGCCACTCAGATGTTGTTTTGGTCACACAACATAGTGTAGATTCATATTTGATAATGTTTATTCTATCTTATTTTTATTCCATTTATATTGCCATCTAAAAATTGTAACCTTTTGATGAGCGGTTGTACAGGAAGCACCATGAAGAGGATGAATCATGGTTTACTTTAAATAGTATACCCTGTATGCTTTGTGGAAAACAATAACAAACAAACAAATAAAAAATACATGCACTCTATGCCCTTCCATATACAACATGCCAAAATGCATGAACCTCGTAGTGAACCTTGTAATTTTTTGTTTGTTTGATGAAAGTGCATCATGATCAACTTCTCTAATGCATTTGGTTTCAAAGAGGTGTAAAATATATCACTTGTGCATTTATTTATTTATTTTATTTTTCAACAAATGAATTAAAGCTTCCTAAAATGTAATTTAAAATGGATAACAGTCCATTCTATCTTTACATATAGCCCGGGGTGATTTTTTTAGAAATAGGTCACGGTCTGTGTCAGAGCCCCTTCCTTGCAACCAATAGGAAACTGTAACCCATAAAATTATCAGCCTTGCTTCAGCCTCCTGGCCTACATTCAATACAAACCCGCATGGCGTTTGAGTGGCAGAAGTCATTATTCCCGGCTGCTGTTTTAATATTGTCCATTTAGCCAGAGCCCGATAAGTGTACCACTTACTGAAATTAGATGGCACCCTCTTCTTGGATGCCAATCTCAAACTGATTAATTCAATAATGGTTTTCTTACATTTTCAGCCCTTAATGGAATTTGTTCTTATATGAGGGTAGGAAAGTACACCTTGGATGAATACCAAGTTACACAATGCAGTAATGCAGTAGTTTAGCATGAACCCATCTACTCTTTAGCTCCACTTTGCAAAAAAAAAAAAAAAATTGGAAGGAGCGGCCAGATGTGTTAGCCAATGTGCGTTTTAGCGGTTTTATTGTATTAGAATACAATAAAATGCAAAATCATGATCAAAACCTGCTTTGTTTGGGGTGGCCTCAATCTGCAACACACACACAAACACCCACACACGTATCAATCTGTGTTCCACACAATATGTACTGTCCATTCTTTAGGATGTGTGAAACCTGCAGTGATACCAGCCATGCAAAACATTCCGCCTAATCGGATAAGTAAGGGGGTTGCGTGTTCATGCTGTATCAAAACACATCAACTTTTGACTTTAAAATG
>CAAE01013640.1:35696-62098 GCA_000180735.1 Tetraodon nigroviridis
TATGGTGTGTGTGTGTAGTTTGAGCGAAGATGTGTAAGGTTGATGCATAGCCGCATAAGTGATTCCATGTGAATATAAAATAAAACTGGATTAACTCAGCATCTGTTTCTATTACACCCATTTTTTTTCTTTTTCAACCAATAAGAGAAAGCTGCCACAAAGCTGCAGGGATGGATGGTTAGGGTTATTTCTGAAAAAATGCCTGAGTGTGGCAAGCTCATGCACAGTGTTTCAGAAAATTGCCAAACATTTTTACCACAGACGTAAAAAAACAATTTGAGTGATGTTTTATACTTTACGATCTGGTGGGAAGCACCGGGATGGTCAAATAGGAAACCCAAAATCAATATTGCAACTGTAACCAAAATCAACAATCTTGGCCATCTCTCTCTTTCTCTCATAGTATAGTGGATCGAAACACTGGGTTATAATATCAAATCTATCTGCGCTACTGAGAAATGCTTCTAAAGTCCTTGAGTTGTAATTAAAACTCTACGATTACAGTTTATTTCATGGATGGAGTTGTTTTGAGTGCCTGACCTTAGGACGTAGATGAAGAGGACGGTGACGGAGAGCAGGGAAAGTACCACAAAGAGAAAAAGTGTGATCATCACTCCAGAGACACCTGATTGGTCGATGCGGTAGAAGTGCCAGTAAAGCTTGGCTGCATCGCCCACTGGCGTATCAGGTCTGTAGACAAGACGCTAAAGAAACACATGAGGGATACAGTTGTTTATCTGATGAGGAGAACAGACATCAATTTCATTCAAGATTCAGCAGTTTGTTTGTTTGTTTTTTTTCTAATCAAAATTACAGTCACTTTGCCAAGATAAAGTGAACTCCTATTTAAAGAGTCTAAGTTATTTTTAAGTGACTTACCCCAAGGACGACATCCACTGCAAAGACCGCCAGGGGGTCGAGGACTGTCCACACTCCCTGAGCCATGATAAACTTTGACGTGAAGGAAGGGACTGAGCCAAATATCTGTTGACAGCCCCATCTGATCAGAACCAGCAGGAACGTTACTGCGTTCAAGGTCAGGGGACCCACCATCACCATCACCATCTCCTCCCGGGTGTGAAGCAAAGAACTCTGGTATAGGATGTCCACAGTGTGTGCATGGAACTGGAATCTGGTGGGAGAGGTGGTACAAACGATTGACAAGAGGATGAAAAGGTGTGTGTCGGTGTCGATATGCATTTGGTCTTATCTGTGATTCAGCTAGAGGACGGCTAGTTCTTACCGATTTTGTGTTTGTGGAGAATCCCATCAAACAATCTGTGATATCAGTGATGTTGCTAATTTGGTAATTAATATCAATCTAGGTCTTAAAAATGTAATCAAAT
This sequence comes from Tetraodon nigroviridis, assembly GCA_000180735.1. Lineage (NCBI taxonomy): Eukaryota > Metazoa > Chordata > Actinopteri > Tetraodontiformes > Tetraodontidae > Tetraodon > Tetraodon nigroviridis. The sequence continues at coordinate 37,043 of CAAE01013640.1, forward strand.
ATAATTTACTATAACAAAAAGAGCATCAAAAATAGACCTGAAGCATTTCCAACGAAAACCCAAGAGAGCCTCCTGGATTCTCCTATTGCCAGCTAGACCGTTTACCACAAGCCTCATGAGTTTCTTAATCTTCCCATCAGTCAGGAAGAGGTAAAACCAGTAGCAGGAGAGGAGAGGTCCAGTTTTTCCTCATTAGTTTCCATCTGATTTGCTCCAAAAGCCAAGCATCATTCAGATACTGTCCATTAATTTGACAGGAGAGCTCCATCGCTCTTATTTCTGAGGTAACACTGCAGCCGCACAATTCTCCTAAAGTCCTTTCCGAGTGTGGAGAATGCCCTAACAATGACCACCAGGCATGTGAGAAACCTGAAGTTTTGAACGCTTGACACGTTTTCCTCTTTTAAAATTGCAGTTTAACATGGCATTTGGGGCATAACGACTATATTTTAGCTCCGACAAATCCTGATAATTGCATTGTGGTTTTGTTTGTTTGTTTTTTTAGATAATATTCAGTTTGTCTTTGTCTTTCTCTAAATGTATTGTACTGTCAGAATTCCTTAAAAAGCTCTCACAGAGAATTTAAAAATGCAGCTGGATTAAAAAAAACTTTCAGGGTCAATGTGAAAATATATCATATTCGGACTGTATGAACTCAGTCCTGTACAAAGGACTTTTCTCCATTATGAAACTTTTCAAATATGCAATAGTAACGCCCTGTAAGCGAACAAACTTGCCCTGTTGTTTATTTTGACGACTTGCCCTCTGACGGTGGATTGTGTGGCAGGAGTAGACAAAAAGAGATACACAAGGAAGGACCTGTCATTGCTTTCGCTGTCCCCCTTTCTCTGCCTCGTCTTTCTCCTCTGTCCCCGTCTTCTCTTTTCCTCCCCTCCCAATATGGGAGCATCACTCGGAGGGAAGAGACGTCAATTCGGACATGTGGAAGTTGTCATCTGTCGTTGACGACCCCCCGTTTTGTTTTCTTTCCCCACTTCCTGTGACCTCTCCGCCCTTTCCTCTTCCCCTCTGTCTTCTTGCAGTCTTCAATATACACACGCCCCTTCGCTACAGTAAAACTGTGCAAGCATGCATGTTTGCACCCAATTCGTTTTTATTGCAATTACCGTAAATTCCGGACTATAAGCCGCTACTTTTTTCCCAAACTTTCAACCCTGCGGCTTATGCAATGATGCGGCTAATGTATGCATTTTTTCTAACGGCCGCCAGGGGCGCTCGAGCAGAAAAGGTAAGAGTGAGACCGGTGGAATATATGTGTCGAGGAAGATGCAAGTTTAACGTAACCTCGCGCTTTGTCCGTGAATAAAATTAGCATGAACAGACCCTCATCATGGAAAATGCAAGAAGAAATGCATATGACGCAGCTTTCAAGTTAAAAGCAGTCGAGCTGGCTTTCAGTGACTTTTACCGTTTTTTTTAACCAGCCCTGTTAGTGCTGTGCTACCGTATTCCTGCTGTGTTACTGCCGCGTCACAGGCACTGTTTGGAAAGAAAAGCTAAGGTATATTCTTAAAACTTTGAAAACTCTCTCTGTGTACCGTCTTTCTTTGTAAATATGTTTACATGTTTTAATGTGGGCATATGCGGCTTATATACAGGTGCGGCTTGTGTATGTACAAAATCGGTTTTCCTCTAAAAATGTAGTGGGTGCGGCTTATAATCAGGTGCGCTCTATAGTCCGGTTTTTACGGTAAGTAAATCGGCACCATGTGCCACTCTGAGGGGTTTACCAGTTGCGCCTCTTATTTTACTTTGGTATTAATGTTGCATACCCCAAAAAAAACAATACATTTTTTTCTAAATATTGTGGCCATTTGAGACGCAGATGAGTGGGTGAAATCCCCAAACTCCCTTTAACAATTGTCTGCAAACACTGAGGAAACTCTTGTTAAAAATTTAATGGGGAATTTCAAAACAAATGATATGAGCACACCAATGGTGTGTTGTGTGTGAACATTTTGCAACACGCTTGATGCGCTGTGAATGCTGCTGCAGCAACTTTCACGCCAGTTTCATTTCATGCATGTGTTTGCGCATGCAAACACATGCATGTTTGCATCTGGAATTTGCCCATAAGCCAACCTGTAAAGTGTTCTATGTGTGTAGGTCTGTGTATCTCCACACATTCATGGCGATATCAAAGGGAACACACTCACTTGTTGACAGGAACTGCTATGGCCTGGAGGTAGAGCCACTGGCTGTAGTAATGCAGGTAGAGCCTCACAAACCACATCAAAGCCAGCAGCAGTATAATGAGGCCGAGCCGCCGAACACAGTCACTCCAGCCCCCGCCCAGTCCACGTTGCCGTAACAACGCCAGGCCCAGCTCAGAAGGTAGCATGCGGCGAGCCAAACACACTCGGTCAGTCAGGTGTAGGGCACTGAAGCCAGATCCTGGTAGCCTCGGTCTGTGTATGAACAGAAAAGAATCAGAAATGCTGCTAACCTAATTCCCAATTTCCTTTTGCTTTGGGACAATAAACCAGGAGTGTAACTCTCCAATACACCTGTACCTTTATCATTTAGATGCACATAAGGCAAGAATCCTTTGCTTCTGAACTCAACAGTTTCTTAATACAGTATTTAAATCAACATGCATTCAGACAAGCACACTAATCTATTCTAACATGCATTTTCACAAACAGAACTAAATCCCTTCCAGCAGTTCTCGGCTTCCCTCCGCACCTCTGTGCCGCCCTTTGTCAGGCCTGCTCAACTATTCCCTTTCATATAGAGGGCACAGATGGAATAGAGGAGAGCTCAAGAAAAAAAGTGCGCGAGGGGGGAAATGCTACTACAGGCTGTTAACAGGCCTACATCAAAAAAGTAAGACACATGACCACGTGAAACCCTCTCCTTATTGAGTTTATATGGTTTTACATTGAGACAAATCTTTCTTTCAGTGAAACGTGCCAATTAAATCATATTTCAATGACCCCCTATCCAATCCTGATGACATCCCGTCCCATCAAGCAACATTATAACCAGGCTAAAGTAGGCAAATAAGCAGGATAGTTCACATTTCAGAGTGCGACTCAAGGCCTTTGCCTGTGGACATCCTTGAGTCCCACCACTGTGTCCCAGAGTACAGTTAGAATTCACTTTGTAGTGTGTATCCAGGGAAAATAATGCACTGCCTAAAGCTGAAAAGAAAAAAAAAAAAAAAAACACAAAATGAGTAGTTTTGCTCCCTTAACTCCAAATAATTAGGCTAGGCTCACATAAAAATTCAACATTGTGTTGCTTTGTGCATTTTTTACTGATAACACTGGCTTTTGTTTATAACAAAAAAGACAAGAGATAATTGTTGCGCGTTTACATGAGATTGGGAAAGCTGTCCAAAGCACAAAGGAACTGTTTAAAGTTATCAGGTTTATTAGCAAATGTGCATGAGAGTGAGGGAGTAGCAAGCAACACACACGGGAGGAGGAAACGTTCATTGAAAAAACTGCTTGGTCAGCATTTGCAGCTGATAAATATTCAAGGAGCGGCTGTAATAAGGTGGAAGGAAGAAAATAAAGGAGTCAGTCAGCTACTGGTCAGGCCTGCAGTGGAGATTTTGGATAGAAATCGTAGATTTCCTGTGTGAGGCCGGTGACATATGCTGGCATACACAAGCACATCTGGAAACTGAAACGTTCCAATTTATTACTGTTACATGCAGTCATTTATGATGCCAAGAAAAAATGACCACATCTTTGAATGATACTGACGGCAAAGCTCTTTTTTTTCTTTACTTCCCTTAATCTTTAAAGGAACCATTTATAGAAACACGCTCACATGTGTGCCTGGCTGTGACAAATGACATGTGATAAAGCAAAAATCTGTCATTCTCTTCCAAGTTTTAGCACAACTTGCTTGGACGTGTGCTATAAATTTGCTTTCGCCGCGCCTGTAAAAGTGGAATTATACAGGAGAAGAAAAAATAATGTCGCAGGCAAGATGCTCTCCTGTCAAGTGGCATTAAACTAAAACAGCAAATCCAACCTGACGCACGTCTTTCATATAATGAAGATATTGATGATGCATGAAAGAGGAATATTTTTAGATGCCTTCTTGTGGCTAGGCTCTTCTAAAGGAGGCCCATAACATGATGTGAAATCTGTTATCGCCACTGAATTGATTTCATTATGGCACCTCCAATTACAAAAGTACAATGTGGAAAGCGAGGGCGAAGCGGGAAGGGGTGGAGGGGGGATTTGGGCCTTTTTATCTTGCAGGCACGCAGGATGTTTCATTGCAATATCACAGCATCTCCCCTGAATGGCTGATATCATGTGGCGTTGCAGCCCAGAAAAAAAAAAATAAATTAATAATAATAATTTTAACTGGCATGTTTTGGTAGTTAATGCTGTATTTAATTGCTGGTTTATATAATTATGTTAAATCTGGGCCGGAAGCTGTCCGCTGGATGTTATTTTGCATGTTCGCTTTGAACTCTGACGTCACTGCATCTCTGCAGGTGGGAATTACGGCTCATTAATCCAGAATACATCCGGTTATATTTTATATTTTAGCAACAGAAAGTAAACAGGGACAAACCAAACTGCAAGGAGTGGACCTAAATTCGTCATTAAAGGGGTGAAGATTTCATATGAGTTTTATATTTTAAGTAAGAGGTTTATGTTGAAAAGGCTCCAGGGCTGGAGGTAACACTCCAACAATTTAGCAAGGGCTCCAGCCCTCCAGTCCAAGGCCACTTAAAGTCTCGGACTTATGCCTTTATTTTAAGGATTAAGTTATTTTCTGTCAGTTTTTTAAAAAAATATTTGTTTATTTTTATTTAGGCCACAGGCATTGTTTATAAATATGTCAAAAACTCTGATCTCTTCCTGTGAGCTTGGAGAAATGGCAAACTGTTGGGAAAAAAAAAAGCAAAAAGCAAGTGTGTAAAAGTAGATTTATAAGATTGGCGGATAACGTTATTGTTTTCCAAGCAGGCCTCGGATGCACAAGCTTGTGGTGATTATGCAAGGGTGATTATCTTAGGTGTCAAGAGATAGGAAGGACGATAGCACAGCTTTGTATGCATTTGGACAAAAAAAAAGAAAATGCTGATAATGCATTTGTTTTGGGTGGTGACAGTATCTGCCATTTGTCCTCTGGCGGTGACGTAACTCATTTGAGGTTGAAGTAAAAAAAAAATTAAATAAATAAATAACAAACCTCACAGGTAAAAATACGCCGCCTCTGCGGTTTCAGCGAAGACTAGCGAATACTCGTACCTTGGGTTTTGGTTCCGGGGTTCCAATTCTGATGCTATTTCTTAAAATAATGACAAATTCTCCTGAGCAAACGCATAAAATGTCAAACAACGATGAGAAAGGTCAGTTTTTCGCGGGCTCCTGAAGGACAGTAGAGAAATGACGGATATGTGAGAAACGGCGCTGGGATTTAGCAAAAGTAGTGGTTAAGTAAAGCATTAAAAAGGGATGAAATAAGGATCACTGCTGGACCGTAACAGAGCATCTGTCATGTCATTTCACTACTTCATAAACATGGGACTCCAACTGGAAATACACTATAAAAGTCTTTGGTAATTTAGCATTATTGGTTAGCAAGCCAATATTACTAAACATACTATGTTTACATTAAAACAAGTTAAGCAAGACAGTTTATGACTGCAAGGCTTTTGAGTTAATAAGTCTTATTTTATATCAGCTTTGGAGAAGTTTTATTTGTATTGACAAGAAACCAAAGAGCCTAAACTTCACAGCCTCTTTACAGTGGCTACAGAGAAGAACAGAAAAATGTAATCGTAATGGAGAAACAATGGACAGGGAAATTATTAAAAATACTTTGCAGGTGACAGCGAGTGGGATATTATTTGAACTATTAGGGAGGTTGTTCCTAATTCTTCTTTTATTTATTTATTTTTTCTCTGTCATACACACAGCCACACAAGTGCCCAAAAGCACTTTGTCAGCACATATGGACGAACCTTAACGTTCCACTATGAAATTTAATTTAAAACCTACCGGTAATTAGAAAAAAGTTAAAATAGTTGATAGGAAGATATTATAAATACAGCAAATGACAGCATTTTAAATATTACTAAGGATGTGTACACGGTTGCTTTGTCATGCTGCTCACACAGCTTTAAACAAGGATTCAATAAATCAGCTCTATCAATCATCCATTTTTCTTCCTTTTGTTGAAAGCACATCTGCTTAACAGGCACTGGTCAGTGTAAACACCGACAATAATAAATTGCAGCGTTAAACTAATGCACCTTGAAAGTGGAACGCACAGATGCACCTGGGATCTGACGAGGAACATGCTTGTATTTTTATTTTATTCTTTTCATTGTGGTTGTGGTGGTAAAAAAAAAACAAAACAAAACAAACGAAAAAAAACAACACACACACACTTAAACTCTGGTGTTATAAGATATAGCATGAGTTGTTACAGCATCAACAGCTGTTTGTAGCAGAACTCTTTATTTATCTGTGTTTAGGTACACAACAAGTGTGTGGAATAGTCGGTGTGGTTCTCCAGAGTATGACAAAGGCATTTAAATGGATTTCACTTCTCTGTAAAGCAGGACATCATCAGCAAAGACATACACCAGGAAAGAAAAGGAGGAAAAATTGAAAATGAAACCAGACAGGTGGGATTATGACAGAATTAATAGCAAAGAGAAAATAATTATGATCCCGGGAATGATATGTGCGGATGAGATGATATGGACACATATATCAGCGTGGCTAATATTCTTAAATATCGCCCTTCCAGTTGTGATTACGTTATACACAACCTGTCAGTTGTGATATTAAAACCGCCTTAGTGACATTTGACTAAAAGTTCATATTTATTTGCACAGAACTATGCACATTAACGCACGTCTGTGCTGCAGCCCATTAGTTTACATGCGGGAAAAAAAAAAAAAAAATCCCTTTGAATACTTGGCGAGATGTTTGTTTTCTCCTGCCATCAACTTAACATGTTTGCGCCAGAGTGGGGAGCGAGTGATTACAGAATAAAAGGGAGGGGGGAGGAAGTGTCACCTCTGGCGCACACAAACACGCCAATTCTCAGGCACAAATCACAGTCAATCACTGCGTATGTTGCTCACATATAGTTGCTGTCACGAGGCTTCCCCCTACTCACCTGCTCCCCCATTTCCTCCCACTTATGTGTGTGGGAAACATTCATTTGATGCGGACCACCAATGGGACTGCAGTCAGCTCTGACTGACACCCGCATCACTGCAGATTAACCAATCACACAACAACACTGGCCTGTCAAGGAGCTGACAGCTTTGATTCCCAATAAAGGAAGCAGCACGTTGATTGGGAGATCCAGAGTGACCCTGGGCGCGTCTGGCCATAGAAAACCCAACATATGTATTCGGGCCAAGGTAGCCAGGGGCCTCTATTTCACACACCCATGCATGCGCTCGCACATGGACACACGCAGAAATTCCTGCCCCCTCAACACAGGAAAGAGCTCTGGAAAGCACCCGAGACCCAGGGGTGAACAACACTGCCATCTCCGCCCACCCCAACTACCAGCATTACATCAGAATTTATTGACCCTTGCACAGAGTTGAGGTTGGGAGCCGCAACACATACGGAAGACTGACAGCCTGAAACCAACTGTTATTTCAGGTGTTTTTCTTCTCTCTTTCCGTCTGTTTGCACAGACCTAAAGCCTCTTCTTTGGGGGGGCATGGACCTTCAGCATGGAAGCCAGGAAAGTCCTATGACCCTGTAGAATTAGCGCTTGAAAACAAATGGCGCACCGCCGTCGCTTTGCCGTTGGTCCAGACTCTCTCGTGTGCGGCTGTGCACACTGGGGACAGATGGAGAGAGAACTGAAAGATGGAGACATGCAGGGAGTGAATGCTCTGATAAGCTCAGTTGGGGGAAATGGGCGGAGAGGATTGTTGGTCCCCAACGAGGCGAGCTAACTGGGGGAAATTAGGTCAGTGTGCTCACGCTGACTCTACAACAAAAACAGGCAGCACACTTGTGTGCATGTTCTGCTGGTGCACATGCAGTGTCAGCGTGCACGTGTCTGTCTGCCTGCGTGTCTGGCACACACAAGTGAGAATTATTTCCACCATAGTTTTATTAATCAAAATGTAGAAACTTTATCTATTCTGACAAACCCCACCTCTTGTTTTTGATTCTTTTCATCGATCATATAATTGAAACAAGAAGCTGTGATGTAAGTAATCATAACATCAGATCCTGTAACAAAATAGTTCTGAAAAGGGGAAAAAAAAATAAAGTTGAGAGACATTTTATCCCCAAATGGCTAGAGTCTTTTGGAATAAAAGCTTTGGGGACAGATGGAGTCACTTCCAGAGTCAGAGTCACATCCTCTGGAGGATGTGGATGCTCTTCTGTCTTTACTCGCTCTCTTCTTGTCTCCTGATCAGGACAAAGTCACACTTACTGTAATTGATATGAGATTTGGGGGGTTTATTTTAATGTAATTAGAATCTTGATAATTGGACTAATTAGATCTGATTGCTATGTGAGGATGACTTTGATTATACCAGGTTTCTCTGGTAAAAAAAAAAAAAAAAAGACAAAAAAACACAAATGGGTGAGACAGGATGCAAAATGAGTCAAATTGACCACTGAATTGCAAATGGGTCCTGTGCTAAATTTGAGTTACAACGTGACATTGTAGGTAAAAAAAAAAAAAAACAACATTTGACAGTTGAATCAAAAAAAAAAAAAGACAAGAAGACAAATCTTGCGTCTTTTCTTGTGATATACTGATTCTGTGTGGTCACAAAAATGCACAAAATGTAAAAGCTGTTTGGATTCACTGCTTTTCATTTCTTTTGATTAGCTAAATGAAGTGTTTCTGCCAGTGATGCTCTAGAAAGGAATGAATTGTCCTAAAAATCTGCTGTGATGCTGTTCACTGTATTCTAACTCAATCTTGTTTCGAAGCGTTTCAGTCAATAATGCACGAGCGACAAATTTGCACATTTGCATTGGGACACGCTATAAAAGGCTCGGCGAGCTCCATCTCTGGTGGCTCAATAGATGGCAGTAATATCACTCAATCGCAGCAGTATGAATCTTTATTCCACATAAAAATCTGTGCATGTCTTTGGGAACACACACATTCCAGCCTGCGCAAATGAAAACAAACACATGATTGCAGCGCTAAGTAAAACAAATAGTGAACAATTCCTTTTGTTAGAGTGGCTGACAGTCCAGTCACCCTGGTCATGTCCAGGCGGCACAGCAGGAGACACCGAGGAAGGTCATGACTATGCAAAAGTCAACAATGCCGCTTTATTTCTACAGTGCTCTGATTAGGCAAAAAGGCTCAGATACACCGTGACGTGTGCACGAACCAACAGGGCTTCTGCTCACAAATAAAAACCAAGCACCTAAAACCAACCCCAAACGACTGCTCAAAGCTGGAAATAAAAAACAACAACAACAAAAAAAAAACGAGTATGAATAATTGTGAAAACCATTTAATTGTCTGTCTTTGTGTGCAGCCTGCCCGAGTTCAGTGTTCGTTTTGTGTTCTCGCCCCCTCAAGACAGTCCCTGTGTCGTCATTTGTTGGCAGGATACGCTGGTAATCATTTGAATTCCCCCAGTATGTGCAGTAGATGTCAGAGAGTAGTCTCTGATCTTGTTTAATATGTGACCAGCAGCTATAAATTACCAACTCCCAGAAATGAGGAAACACGGGTACTTTTAAATCTTCGGGGAGAACTTCCTCTCTCTCTTTTTCTCTCTATTTTTCTCTCTCTCTTACCTACATAGACTGGATGCAGTAATTCCCTCCCCTTTAATTTATTTGACATTAAAACAAGAAACAAACACCTTGGACTTTTTTTTTTTCTGTTGAAATAAGCCATTTTGCTTCCAGCCTATAGGACTCTCTGTGGGCGCGCAGTGCCACACCTTGTTGCTTTAATGCGTTAAGGCTGGGGCATTTTCTTTAAAATTTTTCTATTTCTTGCAGCATCCATTTTCTCATTAAAATCAAATGCTCTGAGCCACAAAAAGAGAGGACAACACATTTTTTTTTCCTAAAATGTCTTTGTTGCAGCAGTGAACCCCAGAGACCTAAAGGGTGAAACTTCGACATCTGGTTTCGCTGCTCGCGAAATGTAACTTGCTCGGAATGTGTCGCATTTATGCAAAAAACTTTACATATACTCCAAAGTTTACCCGGTTTTAGACACTCAAGTTGGAAAGTCTAAGCTGTCTTGACACTTTGAACGTCTTAATTTTTCTTGCTCGAAGGTGCTAAGTTTTCTCTTGGACGAGTTGTTAACAAATGGCTACAGCTCAGACTCAAATTCTTCTTGAAAAATACATCTCTGCTGAATCTATATCTTTCTCTTACTTCTGCAGGAGGTCCATTTGGTTGTCAGCGTCTGCAAGACGGAAACTGGTCGCTGTCTGCATTTTTTATCGTCTTTTTTTTTCTCCTCACATCTCACTTGTGCAAATCTCATAGTAATGAGCGCAGAGGCTTACTGTAGGGAGAACGTGTACTCCTCCATCTCCTCTGTGGAGAGGTTCTCCGTCGAAGGCTGCACCCTGTGTTTGCCTGCCTGCCGAGGCGGTGCGCCATCGCTCGTTCCTGGGTCAGCAGCTATTTGTCTTCTTGATTGGCTTCTTCTGTGAGGAACAGAAATCAAGGGGAACACATGCGGATGTCGTTTGTAATCAAAGCAGGAAACAGGCCTCAGAATTTATCTTGGGGGATGCGCACGGTGACAGTGACAGCGTTGCGTGACACTTTAGAGTCTCTCCTTTATCTCAAGAGCACCTCAAATTGACATGAGACAAGAGAGGCGGTGAAATCGCATACGGCACACCATCATTCAAGTTGGGTTCATTTTGGAACCATGATGGTGGGGTTAAAATATGTGATATTTGAGCATCTGGCACTGTTTTTATTTTTTCTACAAGTCATATACTGTGCATAGTCATAAACACAGTAAGAAGTGGGGTTTTAAATATTTCACCAAGGTACTTGGGAGCAGATATTATTTGTTAAGCCGCCAACATGTTAATGGCTTGCTTTCCCTGGCCCTGTCAGCCCCGCCTGTGTTGCCCTTAGGTGGGCTTATTGCCTTCCTGCTTGAAGTTGTGAAATACTCACTGATGTATGTTAATGAGATCCACAGTTAGGGGAACGAAAAAAAGAAAAGCCACTCTTTCTCATTCTTCTGCCCCTGTCTCTTTTTTCTTTAATCCCTCTTTTTTTTTTTCCTCTCTCCCCCTGTCTCTCCTGAGATAAACTAGACACAGGAAGTAGTAAATGGGCATGGCCCCATAAAAGCTCCATTCGTTTTCATAGGGCAATCTTTGCCAAAGCAAGTTTAGATCCTAGAGTGATGATCACAATAAAAAGGTGAAAAGGAGCAGGAAAGCAAGTGCAGGGAAGGGGAGGAGGAGATATATAAACCACAATGTTCTCTGGTGTCTCCCCACAATAAATTTAATGCAATACCTTAACAGTATTTTTTTTTTTTTTTCGGTATAGACCCGGATTTGTGCCCTGTGGGCAAAGTGGTCGCCTAGAGAAAATTCATTTTAATTAGGCCTGCACTACAGGTTGAAGGAGTGAAATCTGATCCCTGGCGCTCTGACAGCAGAGCAGTTTGAAGATCACGTCACTTAATCACAAGACAACCCGAATTGAAACCACCAACATCTATTTAGCAAGGTCTTAAAGATGGAGGTGGACAGGAAGAATTCCCTTCAGAGTTTAAAGGTCTCGCGATCAAGCTTATTCTTCAACAGCATGAGGTCGGGAGATCCAAAGATCCAGAGAGGGCAACACAGAAAGACAGACACACAGGGTGATGGCACGAGCTTCATCCCATCGATAAAAAGGCCAAAGCAGTGGCACAAAAGCAGAGTTGGACTGGGAGGCTGCAACACCAGATCAGCACACAGAGTAATTTAGCAATTACCACTTCAAAGTATAGCAGGTAACATGCAGGCTTTGATTAATTTTGCTTGAGTTGTCTATAGCACAAGAAGAGGAGTGTTTAGAAGGGTTTGGTAGCGGGGGGAGGGGGGGGGGGGTGGCTGGCTTTGCTGATTTCACAGAATTTGAGCTGCTTTGGCTTGTCAAGCAGATCAAAACCGGCTTTGAAGGCTGAAAAATACCTGTTAGTGTGAAATGTATTTTGACAAATCTCAGATAATAAGCCGGGGTGGTGTGTGAAAGGGGTGTGCAGGAGGGCGGAAAGAAAAGGAAGAGTGAAAGCAAGAAGGTGCCTATTTTCAAGGGAGGAACACTTAAATCACAGTGTTACCTTGTAGCGAATCCCACCCTCTGCTTTCTCTTGGTGCAGATCAGTCTTTTCTCCTGTGATCCCAGAAACAGCTCCCGAGGAGGAATTTTTCCCTGTATATACATATATATATATATATATATATAACAAACAGATTTCTTTTGCAAACCACAACTGGCTATAACAAATCAACAAATGCAAACAAATTTAAGTCTGAGAAGAAAGCCTATTTTTAGATAAAGTATGTAATTACACAAAAGTAAAGGAAAATGTTAAGGCCACCTACTATCAATATTATATCTTGATCTTATTGTGCGTCAACCGTAGTTTTTAAAGTTTCTTTGTGGCAACATAAGCAGCAGAAGACTTTGTGATTTTGTCATCTCCATCTCCCATAAACAGAGGTGAGCCTTTTCAGCCTCAACACAAACACATGCAATAAAAATAAAGTCATTATCAATTTAAAAAAATGTGTTAATACCTTTTATCTTATTGATTTCATCTGTAAAAATGACTTTTAAAGAGTTATTTTAATGAAACCTCTTTTCTCCTTCTTCCCTTTCTGTCTCTCTTTCTTTCTCTTTTTTTTTTTTGTAATTTAAATAAGCTGCCAGATGTGTGTCTCATGCTTGAAGAGTTGAAGATCTGCATTATTTAGCATATTAACGTTCAGAGAATTTAGAAAAGGGCTCCTGCATTGCCTGGAGGTTGTAATTAAGTAAACCTTAGCTTGATACTTATAAAAGAAAGGGAAAAAAATCTCACTATGTGAGCATCTCATTGTTAAACCAATCAAATATATATAATACATATGAAACCCTGCAATGATATTGGTTACTTATGCAGCAGGATTAAATATAAGGAGGCGACATCAAGAATCTGACAGCTTTAGCGGCAGAAAGAGCCCACCGCTATCTTAAAGGAGTTCAGATTTCATCCTGTCACAGATGTAGTTTTTAATTACTGCTGGTATACCTACAGAAACAAGACAGGAGAGCCCTGCTTCTTTTGTTTTATTAATTTACAGACCTTAATTTTCACTTAAATATCATTCTATGAACTCAAATTACACTAGAATGCCGCGTGCATGATTTGATCCATTATTATGATGAGCATTGTGTCAGAGTATTGACAGCTTATATCCGTTTCCCTCGTGTTAATCGTGCGTCTTACTGCTGAGTCAACACTTTGATTTGTACAACACGCACGCAGAGCTCACCCACTGTTTTCGAAAAGCAGCGTGCAGACAGAGTCGGGCCATTGATTTAGATTTAGTTTCTTGAACTATTAAACCTCGCACATGCACTCCACTAAGACTGACTTACTGGAACCAGAAAGAGGAGAGCGGAGGCAGCATCGACAGCTAACAGCTATGTCTGTGAACCCGGTGCGCCGGAGCTGCCACAACTCCAGCCTCTCCGGGCACTCAAGGCCAACAACAAAGTCTTTGTTATCAACCTGTGCTCTGAGCCGTGTTTATACAAGTGCACAAGCAAGCACGTGCGCGTAGAGAAGAGGGCTTGTAAACAAGTATGCTAATATGTCAAGTAGAACCAAAAATGAGTAATAGTTCACAACAGCTTAACTCAAGGTTGTTTTCACTCTCACATGCAGAAAAAAAAAGGCAGCAGAAAAAAAAAAAAAAAAAAAGGCCTGAGGGCCATGATACTGACAAGACCACGTCAATATGTTACCAGGAAAGATGCAACCAGGCTACGATGGCTGTCCTTGCTTACCTAGGCCTCACGGCCGGTCCAAAGTTACTGCGGGGTCGAAGGTCATTGACTCGAGGATTACCCCCCGAGTCCATGTCATGATTTATGTTAATGTTGCTAAGATACTGTGAGGATTCGGTGCCACTTCAGACAACAGTTTATTTGCCTGTATTGAATTTCAGTGGCAGTTACCGATGCTCTGCGCATACTAACGAGGATGGATTTGTACGCCAAAGAGTTTTTTGTTTTTTTTTTTTTTCCTTACTCTTGCTGATAAAGTCAGGCACTCTTGAAAGTCAAAACTATCTTTATCATGCTCACTGAAAAAAAAAAACACGCAGGCTTGGTTTGTCTTATCATAAACCAAGGATGCGGAATAAAGACTGTCACCTATGGGTGCGTTTGTCTCCCTGCTTGTCCTCAGCAATCAGCCCCTCTGGGCTTGTTTCTCAACACCTACTTGCACAAATTTTATGAGTGTGTCTCTTCAACAAAGCATCAAAGGTTGAAGTTGTCCATTTGTAATCTGTACACTATTGAATTAATCAGCGGGACTCAGAGCGGGACTGATTGACAGGATACACCAGAGGAGGAATTCTCAAAATTCACCAACTGGGTGCTTAAGGGAAGGAATGGTATGATCCATTTGTTTGAGGGAGAAAAAGCAGTGAGAGATAAAGCTGGGATACAGTTGCGCGCGCTCACAGCGATTCGCTGAAAGGCAATCACGATGCTAATCTAATTAGTCATTTGGGTTCAAACAAACCCATTGTAACTGGATCATTCAGTTAATGTGAAAGGTCACTTAACCCAATGATTAGCCTCAAGGACATCTCTATATTATAGCCAAAAACACCACACTATGCAAGTCAACTGAGATAACGTAGAAATATGACCTTTTGACCGCAAGAGAATGACAATACAAACATGCCAGCACATTAGCGCCCTTCAGATGCTTCAATCTAAACTAATTTGCATTTGTTATTGGAGTGACGTGAGGTTTTATTAGTTTTGATTCTGAGGGAAATGGGGAAATTCCTGTAATATGGCTCGAATGAGACAGGAAAGAAACGTCTCACATTTCTCACCTGAGAGAGGACTGACAGACAAGGGATAATCTGTTCTCCACAGATGGAAAATATGGGATTTTCATTTGGCAATAGATGAACATTTTTTTGCCGTTTTTGACAGCATCTGACTGCCGTAATTTGGTTTGAAGGTAAATGGAAAAATAAACAGATCTGTATGTGAATAAAGTGCAAATGTCTGAGTCAAAAGGGCAGAGTGGTAAACCTAGGTTTGGGATGCGACACCTTTTGATCTTTTGTTTAACTGACGGATCAGGTTCCCTCTCCTTTCCACCTCACCTGACTGCGATAATCTTTGTGCACGTCCATGTATGTTGAATAAGCCTGCTACCTCTTGCCTTTGCGTGGCAGGACATAAATCTTCCAGTGCTCAGTGCTTTCCTTTCTAGTCTTGCTATTTCTGGAAAGGCAAGTCAGTTCTTTGGGGACACTTCCCTTGTGGGTGTTAGGATCTCTGTGGGGGGTCACAGGTCAGTCGGCGGAGGAAGCGACAAGCTGTGAAATGTAAAAGACCAATTTCTTCCACATGTTTCAGCAGTGGGAGAACACTCTCGAGCTGTCAGCTAGCATCACATTTAAAATGGGCCAGGGTGCTACCCAGCAGACCTGTCACAACTCATTTGTAATTAAAAAGCCTGTGTGATGTTTAAAGCAGAGCACCCCAGAAACTTTTGAGAATAGTTAAATAAAGATGAGCTGTGCGTGCGATAAAAATGGGGGGAAAAAAAAGGGCGGATGTATTAATAACAAAGTAGGCTAGCCAGTTGCCTTTGTAGTAGATCAATACCAAATGAGGCTGTTGGCCAGCATATTATCTCCTGACCTGAAACTAGGTGGGAAACATTTTTCAAATCAGGGAATGATTACTTACTGTAAAACAGATGTCATTAGCTACCTCTGGATATGGTTACAGTTGTTGTAGAACTCTGCCAGGACCACCAGATTAGCATGTCAACTATATCAGAGTGAGTGATTCTGACTAGCATACTAAAAGATCCAGTAAGACACATGGAAATTTCCCATCATCGATTGTTACACAACAAAAATAATTGCTGTCTTGTACACTAAATTATGGCAAACTAATGACTGTGTTTTCTTGTACTTACCACCGATGTTCAGGCATAAATATCTATTTGCAGGCCAGGACAAGGTTGCATCTTGGAAAAAAAAAATATCCCTGCATAATCCCTGCATACTTTTAGCTAGTCCTTGGTCAACAGGGAGGTGCATGTGAGTGACAAGTTTATTAAGCCATTTTAGCATTTTAGTCTTCTGAAGACACAAAAAATGCTCTCTCTGCCATGATCTGATAAATATGAGCAAAATATCTGTCTTGTGCATCCAACTTCCTTAAATTTCTTGCACAATTAAAACCGTAATCATATGGATGTTAACTAGATAATGGCCCTAACACACAATATGCAAATGCTGGCCGTAACCTGTCTTTAGCCCAACCTATTGCATGAGCAGGTTTTAGAAGTTGTTGGGATGAATTACCTGAACAACCAAATCATTTTGGTTTAAATAATCATCTTTCAGTTTCCAGAGAAAAATATGAAATGTATTTTTTTCCTGTTGGAAACACAAACATTTGAAACACATCTGTTTGATCTAACATATTCTAAAATTGCTGTCTATATCTACATGGTACTTTTCACGTTAGTTTAGTCATTCGTGGACTGCATAGAGTATTTATCCATCTTTAGTTGGGGTTCGTTTTAATTTGACCTAACTGAGAAAACAGTTTGTTTGATTTGATTTCTATCTGTCAAACTTGCCCCACTGAGTCTACCCATCCCTACCCTTGGGTGCTTTCACCTCAGTGGAGGAGCGTGACAGCTGAAGTCTGCCATTCTACCCATCCCAGCGCTGGTGACATTAGGGTGACATTTTCTTCCCCACTGTGGCATAGTTGGAGTTTTTGTTTTTTTTTTTTCAAAATCACAAACCCCCCTACCTGGCAGAAACGAAGAAGAGCAAGCAGAATCAGGTGACAGGTGGGGAGAAGACCCTTGGTGAGAAGGCAATGTAGCCCCCACTGTGCCACTGGGGCCTGCGTGAGACCGCCGCCAGGTATGGCGCTGAGTTTGGGGATTAACCGGCCCAGGAAAGAGCTTGGCGTGCGACGACAGCTGGAGTTGGGTTTGTTCGCATTGGGCTTCAGGTTGGGATGTCACAGGAGGAAGGGAAGGGGGCACTGATGGAGTAACGCAGCACTCCGGGTCAACAGAAGAGATTCCCTTCACCTGAAGCACCACAGACAACTGCATGTCAGAGGGCTACATGCAAGCTTAATCAACATCAATCTTGTGTTAACATCATCAGCAGTTGTGTTCATGTCATTCCGTTCCATCAGCGTTGTTTGCGGGTAAGCAGCATGTGTGCGCAATTACACGACAGGTGCTAGTGATCAAGCTGCAGACAAAGCCAGCTATTAGTGCTTGTCCTAGTGTGCCGTGCTTGACAATGATGGTACTTGTAAGCATATTGTATATTCTTCCAGGCTGTGTCTCGTCAGATGTGCAAGAATGTGGTTAGTTTCATCCCATAACAACCAAAAAAAAAGAGGACTCTAATGCAAACAACATGTCACAGTCAAAGGGACAAATAAAGAGACAAACTCAAGACAGAGGTCCGTCCAGGCTTTTAATGCAATTAAGATGTTTACTAATCTAATCAATGCATCAGTTTGAATGCATCCGGAATTACTGGGCACAAATGTGGTTTCTATTAGCTGTCCGGGTCCAAGTTTGGTGTTGTTTAGAAAAAATTCTAACAAAATGCCTTAAAAATAAAATGATTCCCATTTGCCTAAATTTGTGATTATTTTGGACAAAGACGTATGGGTCTTTTGAGGGGAATGCCACCGAAGGTCGTGGACACATAAATAGTTGGAAAGATTTGCACTTATGAACCCAATATGAAACAGCAGATAAGCGTCTTTAAAAAAATGGGCATACACACATTTGAAAATCACACACACAAGACACACCTGGAAATACAGGTTGCAGAGCCAGTGGTCTAGATCAGAGGAGATTAGCGCTTCCATTTTCCTAAATTGATCCACATGTGCGCTTGGCTCACCTCTGATCAGAGGGGTTTTGAACCTTGGGAAACGAAACACAACTAGTTAAAGGCACGTTGTAAAGCTTCTCCTCATCCAACCACCTCACCCCGACCCCCACCCGCATTTATTGTTGACATCATTGATAAGTGGTACCTTACACATACAAAAATGATCTATACTGGTATAAATTGCTTGGCCTAAAACAGTCTCTTTTTTTAAACAATTTTCTCATTATTGTTTCTAAATCTCATATCTGTGTAGTGAACTTTAACACACCTTCCCTGGATATGACAGAGGTTGGGCCCACAAGCAGGAAATGCCCCCCAAGCAAGGCCGGAGCTGCAAACATGGCTGCCATGTCCAGCTGGCGGGATCAGCCGGAACACCAGGACCATGGAGGGAAGGACCTCGCAGGCTGCCGGTAGAGTCTTAAAACAGAATCCAAGGCGCCAATCAGGCAACGTGGAAAGCCCGCAGGCACGTACACCAACGTATGCACACAAATGCAGATGTGCGGACATGGCAGACACTTGCTTGCAACCACAAAACCAATGACAAAGAGACACCCAGGTTAGCAAACAGGACTGAAGGCCCCGGGGAGTAACTTTATCATACACCCTAGTCTCGGAATCTCCTTCAACTTGTTTCCGTGTTCTTTTGAATCCCTCTCAACTGCCGTTCTTACCCGTCCAACGCAGCAAACTGCTAAAAACGAGATGTTCAAATGATAAAGACATCAAGAATAGGGCAGGCAAAAATGATTGTATCTGTAATCTGACAGTTACTTATTTTTCAGCAGTGTGTGTGCGTGAGCTCCACCAATGAAACTGCTGATTTTAACAGATATTTAGCACTTGATTGCTTGCATATACAGACCTATTTACTCACAATAAACTGTGTTGTCTCTTTTAAACATGTAAAACACAGTAAACATTTCCAACCTTTTAAACATCAGCTCTTCTGCGGAGCTATGATATGATAATGATCACATCAAAACCTGATCATACGTCCTCAATTTAGATGAATAAAAGTTTTTTTTTCAGCTTTATTTTGCATAAGAACAATCAGGCGGACGTGTGCTGGATTGTGTGCGTACATGGGAAATGTTTCCATCAGGTTTGTGGAACGGCACAATTTCTAGCTTTCTCTCTTTGCTAGAGGAACAGCTTATGCTATTAGAATTGTCCCGCTTGATGCAAAACAGACCAATGTTTTCTCCTTTTAAAATAAAAAGCGCATGTGTCCACAAATGGCTTGTGGGGGGGTGTAAAAATGACTCAGTTCTTCCTCAACAACCAACAAAAGATTCAAAGCTTTATGAATTTCCATCTGCATTTACTAGAATTTCTTCTTTCTTCCTTCATTTATTTTTGCCCCTTTTAGTATTACCCCATTTATTGTAAATTTTCACAAAACATCAGATAGATTGGTTGAAAAACAACAAAAAAATGACTTGTATATAGTTTTTTTTGCTGAAGAACTTGCTTGCCAAGTAATCCAAGATGCCTCAGACTGAGAGACACTCTTCCCATCTCAATCTGAACTCAGAAAAGGAAAAACAAAAGAGCGAGGAGCGAGAAAGCAGGGAGAGGGAGAAAAGCAAAAAAAAAAAAATAAGCTCCTGGCTTTTTCCTACCATCCCTAATTCCTCATTTCCTCTTCGAAGGCACAGCCGTTCTTGAACTCACACACTATAGTGTGGGCATGAGAGAGAAAAAACATCCCTGCCAATCCTCAGACAAAATCAGATCAGCCATTCTGCCACTGTCAATGACAAAACCAAAAAACACTTCTGCGTATAAAGCACAGTTCAGTCAAGAGTGGCATCTTTTTTTTCCCCTTTTTTTTTTTAATTCCGGCTGAAACTCTAAATTAGATTTATCGGTTTATATTTAGCTAATGCCAGCCTTCGCCCCGTGCCTGGTGTGAGCCTGAGACAATATCTTCTGAATGAATACACCCACCAGCGCATTGATACTGTCCGCCTGTGCTAAACGCTCTAGCTAAGGCCTTTAGAGTTGCCATCGGAACGCAGATGCAACCCTTTCTGAGCCTGAACAAAACTCTGTAGGATCAAGGGGGACAGTGGATTTGATTTCTCATGTTAGGGTTTTTCTTAAGTCCTCTGCGTTTGCTCCACATGGGAAGTGAATAGGCATCTAATCCACTGGTCAAAATGGATCATTTTCGAGATTAGAACCCCTTTAATGTTTTTTTTTGTTTTTGTTTTTTTTTTTTTGTACTCAGCGGTTCCCTTTAAGAATAATCTTCTGGACCTGTAAAAAACACTCATGCATTGGAAGTAAAGGTAAAGATTCTTATTACTACTCAAAAAATTTAAAAAAAATGGGAGAAAAAAGTTTCTGCTTGTGCTCTCCCCTCTCCCCTAGATTGAGATCTCGATTTCTCGATCTAGATTTGCAGGGGTTAAGAAGATGATGCTAAATTTTGTTTTCATTCTAATAAAACATTCTTCCCCTATATAAATGCATAATTAATTCTGGGTTAGATTTACATGCACGGATTAAATGGTATGTTTGAAAGTTGCTCTTTTATTCATATTGCAATTCTTGAGGTAAAAAACCTTAAATGCTGGATTGGACATACAGTAGTTTTAAATGAATCCTCTTAGAACAATGGAATGGTTCATAACTCTTTTCAGTGATAGATAGATAGATAGATAGATAGATAGATAGATAGATAGATAGATAGATAGATAGATAGATAGATAGATCCTCCCCATCAGAACACTCTGGTTAATGTTCAGGTCTGTGCTGTAGTAACGGCCGAGGTGCTCCGTTGGCTCGGTGGACACAGACCACTGGCGCTGAGTTGCCTCATTGTGCCGCGCCACAGCTGGACCCCCCAGACGGCTGTGAAGGCTCACGCTGACAGAGTAGAGGCCCCGGGGTAGCTTGTCTCTCACAGCTCTTAAGCAATGCAAACGCACCTCCACGTTCTGAAGGGCCGTGCGCTGGTCCTCCTGGAATGACATGGTGAACAGCTATAAAATTAAATATGTCATCAGTTTATAGGTCTTTTGTCTTCCTAATGTAGTTTATCACAACACTGTGGGGAAAAAATTGCATTTTTTGCATGATAATAATAATGATAATAATAATAATAATAATAATAAATTAAAGAAAAATTATAGAAATAATAATAATGAACACAAATTAATCATTGTGTGCAGTTCTGCAGGTATTTCTTCTTCAACAGAAAAGCACATGAATGTGTTCAACTGTCGAGTGCACACACAGTACTTCTGTTTGCTCAATGGTAAATTGCTACCTACCTGTAAACGCAAATCTTCCAACTGCCTATAAGACAAATGTTTTGTTTGAAGGGTGAGGCTGTAGAATTAGCCAATGTTGTAACTAATGTAACAGTTTTGTTGACACCTTCGCTTGTTACCAAACACACACGTTTTTCTGCAACATTGTTAAGCGTTTGTTTGGTTAGAAAATAATTGTTTCCCAAACCCCATCTTGTTTTTCTTTTTTTTTTTTTGGTCTTCACATAAGTATGTTTTTTTTTAAAAAAAAAGCTTCTCTACCTTTCTTAAACAAAATTTTTTGAGCTAAGTGCCTTGTTACATGAAACATCAAAACGCCATCCCGTCAGTGGTAAGCTTATTCATTTTTAACCTTCAGGCTACATCTGCCGACTTATCTGCTTATTTTATTGCTTGTTTGTTTTGGTGTCATGCGCCTCTTTTTAAGACTTAAGATGAGTAATAGGCTATGATGGATAGACAGTTTATTTTTTGAATTGGACATAATAGAGGAGTAGCACATTCAGTCCTCCGCAATAGCATTTTCTTACCAGCAATAAAATTAAAATGCAATCTTGCTTAAAAAGAAGACACTAACAGCACTGACTGCAGAAGATGTTCCAGCCTCAATGTCGGTTTGAGCACTTTTTTTTTTTAAATTCAGTTCTCTACATTGATCAGCAAGAACATAATAAAATGTCTTCAAGATTAATGAACACTTTTTTTCTGAAGACATGATTTGGGCCTGCAGAATATGGCTGATAATCATGATGACCCTCAACTGTAATCAGTCTACTTATCTTTAACTAATTAACAGATTATGATCCTCAATTATCCATTCCAATCCAATGGTCCCTTTTGATTTATCCCTTGCTTTCCTTCTCCATCCTATCCGGGTGCAGCTAACTTAGCCTGGCTTCTCCACACAAAAGCAGCGTATCCTAATATTGTTCATTTAAGCACCTAACTGCAGTGAATTTAATCATGTATCTGTAAATTTTCCAAACTTACTCTGCAGACACACTCCACACATTTGCATGCATTCATCTGGAACAGTAGCAGTCAATGTTTGTTGTGAAGGTGTGTGCTAAACCTTTAGATTCAACTCCCTCATATGTGCATACAAATAAAAAAGGGTCGAAAAGTAAAGAAAAAAAACACCCAAAAATAATTCAGGCAGAAGTGAAATAAGTATAATTGGTGGCAAAGCGGTTTAGCCCACATGTCTCATATATGAGAGGAGGTTAAGGCAGCCTCTAAACCCCCATGTTGGAAAGGAACACATGAGCTAAATGTTCGAGCAGGTGCTGTCAGTGACAGCAAGGTGAGGGTAAAAGGTGAAGTGAGCCAGTTTTCCATATCAGAGCCGGTTTGTTTGCCTCTAGTTTGAGTGGTGCCTAAAGTGCCATAACATTACAGTACTCCTACAGATGAGATCAAAGGCTCCAGCGAAGAATCCTCCATGGTTTTCCTGGCAAGCGGCCTCGCTTTTACTGAAATATCTTTTTAGGGCTTTCACACACCGACTGAACACATAGAACGCACCCTTATTAGAGACAGGAAATGCTGCATACAAAAACTTCCTTTCTTTCTAAGTATGGGCTAATATTCAGAGATTAGGCTCCCTCATTATTTATTTTCATTTTAATTAGTAAATCTTAATTAACAATGAACATTTACCCCTAAAATTTTTTGGCTTTGGAATGAGGGAGGGGGTGAAGAAAGGAAAGAATAAATATGACAATCTTTTTAGGACCTCCGGGCAGGATTACTGATGCAGACTGCCTTAGTTATTAAACACGTTCTAAATTAAATGCCTCCATGAATTTTGCACAGAAATATATTTTCATAGTTTTGCATGCCAAATGTGACATTTTATATTTTGGATTCATCTCGCTGCAGTAATTCTAGGGAAATGCCATATAAACAAAGATTTTGTCATTTACCAAAGGAAATTACTATGTGTGGCAGGTCTGGCCATTGCTTTCTGTTCCTCTCTTTTATTCTCCCCTTCTCCCTCTTTTGCCCCCTATTCTGCCTTTGCTGGTTGTTTCAAGTCAGCAAGCCATAAAAAATCTTTATCTCAGTGAAACACAGCAATTTGGGAGATAATCGAATGGTGACTGGGGGGCACAAACGCCAGTCTGAGGAATTATACCACAATCTCTCCTGCATTTACAACCTTCCTCAAAGCCAGTTGTCACCCTGGAAGGAAAAGCCCCCGACTGAAGATTCATTACATCTTTAAGCCAGCATGGTGGCACGGCAGCCTCATCCCGAGATGCAACACAACAGCACACTCCTCCCACAGCTCACACGCTAACATTAAAGCTACAGCTTCCCTCCATCTTTCCAGCTTTGCCTTTTAATATCGCTTCTCTTCTGCAAAATGTTCTGTTTTTCACTTTACTCCAAAATGTTAATACTTTATTGTATCCCTCGCACTGTGTCTGGTGTTGTTATGACAGGACTAAAGGAATTCAAAAACAAACAACACAAAATAGTATTTGATTTTTCTACATTGTAAAAGATCCCATTCATCACAAGATTTCAGATAATTACAATATTTGAGTCCTTTTAAACAAACAACCCTTTTTTGACAGACTTATTAAGTGATCAATCTGGGCACTACTTTTTTTTATTTTTTCCTGTTGGTTGATTTTATTCATGTGTCATGTTTGTGCAAGTAATATCTACATATAGTTTGCAGTGTTTAAAAAGACAAAGTCATGAGATGGATGACACTCACCTGTCTCATACAGCAGTCATTCTGTTGAACTTGTGCAAATGTGCTATGCTCCAAACAAGCTTTTTAAGCAAAATACACAAAAGATCATTAACATTGACGTCTTTGTGTTTGCGTTTCCCCACACAATTTTGCAGAACGTTTACGGCCATGGCTGTGTAGAACATCATCTGTTGTGTTTGCTTCACTTATCAGGTGTTCACAGCCACATACCAAGAAGCGACATATAGCTGGACTTTATTTTTTTCAAGGGGATGAAAATTAAAAAAATTGTATTGTCCTTTCAATAAAACTGCATGCATTTACAGGAACAAGTCAAAGTGGGTCTTGTTGAAGTGTTAATAACTTTAAAACGTATTATTATTCATTATCGTTGTTATTATTATTATTAAGAATAATAGGTTTAGGATTTATTTTCTGGAGTTGAAGCAAATGGCATATCTTTACCTGCCATCAGGAAATGAGGCGGATGGGGAGAATCCTGGGTGGTTTGACACATGGCTTTGCATTTTGCTTCCTTTTGGACTCAACCCAATGCTCTGACTGACAGGTTTTCAATGGCTGTATCGCTGCGTGCATAAAAGAAACAACAAACAGAGACACGCACCACCACCGAAAGCTAACCCTGTTAACTGCCACCCGCATTTTGAACTCTGTTGCTCCTCTTTGTGGCCGACAACAGCTCAATCTAATAACCAGCACAACAAAACAGTTTCCACTCTCTTTTTCTCTCTTTGTTTTCCTTTTGCTCTCACCCGCTCTTTCTCACCCTTTCAATGTTATCAGCTGTTATGTAATAAGCGCTTACTTTGCGCAGTCGTCGTGCCACTTCTCGTAATTCCTCAAAATACAGCATATCACAGTGGGCCTGGCCTGTCTGTGACTGGGGATAAGATGCT
>CAAE01013642.1:0-10000 GCA_000180735.1 Tetraodon nigroviridis
GGAGCTTGACTCATTTAGTGAAATCTAAGTCATTTAGAAAGACTTGAATTACTTATATCCACTTGTCAAACACCTTCTTGTCAAGGAAACACTGGTTTCTGCCAGTGTTTCCGGCATTGGAGCGGTTATTCTCCTTTCCTAGACCCATAAAACCGCTGTGTCGTGGTGCACTAGTGTGCACAGAAAGATGGTCGGGTTCGCCATGAATAATTACTCAACTTGTTCTAAAATACCTTGTAAACTCATTATAAAAGATTTTTTCCTTTTATTTGATAAAATGAGTTTATTTTGAATATAGGCTGCAGTTTCATTCCTTAACACTTTCAGTTAGTAATGCATCTTGTGATTGTTTTCACTGAAAAATGTACCTTGGCTAAAAAAGGTCGAAAAACACTCGTACAGACCCCGCAAAAGTATTGCAAACATGGGCTTCAGTGGCGACACACCCCTTTATTGAACCTGTCAATAGTTGCTTTGATGTTCAGCGGATAAGAATGATGAAGAAATCGATCTGGTAAATCTGAAAGCATTATACTTGTTAACTCTAGCTGGACGTGTGTAGATTGTTAGTTTGATCACAGTTGACCTAACCCCTGCCTTGTTAACAATCAGCCAACCAATTGTTTGCCTGTTGCTGATAGAAGGAGAAATGTTGAGACGTTGTACAAAAACAGCTTGTGTGATGACTCCTGACTGTTGTCCTGGTGAAGCGTTGTTACAGTGTGTTTACACTTGGGCCGGTTCAGTAATAATAAAAAGGTTTTGCAGGTTTTACACGTTTTGCTCACAGAGTAAAAGCAGTGTTGATCAGACGGGTTTTAAGTTAGGATCTGAAGAAAGTTGAGGCGATGGCTTGTAGAACGTTGACCAGTACTTTATCGCGATAGAATATTAGCTGAGCTTATTTTGATCGTTGTCATTTGGTGGATATTTTGATGTATTTTTCCCAGAAAGTTAAAGGAAAGTAGCTTATTCCTTTACTCCACTGACTGTCATCCATCCCCGTGAACGTTCTATGATCATCTGAACCACCCAGTACTTGATTTTGAAGTACGTTTGTGCTTTCTTTCTAACTCACAGACACAAACTACTTGAAGTGGCTATTTCCGGACCGCAAAACTCTGTTTCACATTTGTTATAACAGATTAGGACAAAAGTTTTCCATTTGTGACTACTGGAAAGGGTGAGGTGTAAATATGTGAACATGATATTACCAACTTGTTTTGTTACCCTTTCCTTCGAAACCATGACTGATCATTTCTACGTCTACAGACCCTCATCACTGGTCACACTACCTGAGGAGCAACAGCTTCTTGACGTATCTTGATGGTGACAGATCTCACACTAAAATGAAGGGTGAGGAATCGTTGCCAGAGTTTTTAGGGTTGCTAGATTTATACATCTATTTTTAAAATGTTTTCCCTCAAATTCTTAGTATGGAGAGAACACTTCCTGCGCATCAAGAGGCTTGTTCTGATTGGAGGACCAGATGATGGCGTCATCACACCTTGGCAGTCCAGGTGTTTACTAGTTTTATTGACGTTTTATTTCTAAAGTCCTATCTCGGTAGACATGTTGTACCGTAATATTTTAGGTCTCGTAGCATTTCTGTGCTGACTTCATTATTTTTTGGTTTTATTTTACTGACAAAAACTTCAATTGACCTTAACCACCAAATGGCAGCAATAAAGGGTAAAAAACAGCTTCAGGTTTAAGATGGGAATTATTGAAAGAGATAATTTACACAAAATTTCAAAGCTGTTTAGCAACAGTGGTAAACCTTCCTTAGCTTGACTATTTTTTCTTCCCCACAGCCACTTTGGTTTCTATGACAGCAGTGAAAAGGTTGTGGAAATGAGGAACCAGGATGTAAGTTCCAAACATTAGTGCAGATTTGATGAAAATACATTTCAAATGTGATTAAACTCATAAAACTTTACCCAATTGACGCATTTTTCTTTTTCGTCTGCTCGTAAAGTACTACAGGAACGATACATTTGGGCTGAAGACGCTGGACGCCCGCGGGGATGTGTCCGTGTGCGTTCATTCCGGCGTGAAGCATGTTCACTGGCACTCAAACTTCACAGTGTTCCAAAGCTGCATAGAGAAGTGGCTCACATGAAGGCGCGCTCTAGGAGGGGCCACATCGGCCTTTTTCCAGTGGCCAAAATATGTGCCACTTGTACTTTTTTACACCGTTTTCAGAAGGTGTCTATTTTTTGGAACGCAAAGTCCAAAAGTGTGTTAAGTTTATTTGACATGAATCTAAGCTGAGATTAAATAAGGACCACCTGTCGTAAACACCTTCAATTTCTGGTTCCTGTATTGTCCGTCATTGTATCTCGTTATCAGAAAAGGACATCAAATGTAAAAAATAAATGCATCTGACTCCAGTGTGGCTTCAAAGTTTTCAAGTTTTGTACTTGCCTTTGTAACTGCAATACAACAAGTGAACTTTACGCCACCACAATTAAAAGAACAGGTGAAAATAGAAAATTGCTGATGGAGGAATCAAATGATTCCAATTAGAGAATCAGAATCAATTTAAAAACATATCTGCACAAGTTAGCCAGCACTAATATGGTGTAGGCTCTATAGTCCTATTTATTAGTTACACAGTAGGTGGCTGATCAAAGCCCTAAGAGCTTTATTATTTGTACGTTGAAAATGGACCTGACAATGCTAAAGAATTATTCACAACATTTCTGGACTGACAGTCATCCAGAACATCACCAAAATTAAAAATCTGTTCCTTAGAAACATTTTCTGAACAGTTCCTTGAAATATGTTCATAATGTTGAGCTATCTTGCTAACAATCAGACATGAATAAGCGGCAGGTAAAACATAACCTCCTTGGCTGAGGTACTTTTTACCACTGCATTGACATTACTGATCGTTACCAGGGAAAACCCCCAACTAGAACTCCTCTTAGTGGGAGTTTAGCCTTTGAGGATTATGAGTCAAAAGAAGCCCCCGAAGGATGAAAGCAACTGATTCAACCGGACATAAAAGCGATAACCATGTCCCTATACTAAATAAAAGCTCTTGAAGAAAATATTGTGCTGCTTTAAGCTTAAAAAGACATGTAAACTAGCTCTGACTCAATAGCAGCAGCTACAAAAGCTTTTATGTGTATTACTTGATTTGATGTAGCTTGTTTTAAACAACAGTATATATGTGAGGTGAAAGTAGTGTTCGATTAACTGCAGTTTGTCGTTCCTCTCCGATATAAAGAAAAAAAGTCTGCGTAGAACTCGTCAAAGCGGGAGTTTAGCCTCTGAGGACTTTGAGTCAAAGGAAACTGTGAAAGCTATAGATCAGTTGGTCAAATCAATGGAGCAGGATGAAAAGCAAATTAGTCAGCTGGACACAAACAGGCGGGTAGAATTTTGCTCATCTCCATGACAGTTTTTGTATTTCCGTAGTCAGGCAATTTATTCAGTCTAATCTTTTTTTTAATCAGATACATTTGACCTCACTTCTCCTACTTGACAGCACGAGTGTTTTTAGCTTTCTCTATAAGTTAGCTTCATTGCTCCATGGTCAATATCTACATTCCTCGCAGTAACCTCAGATCATGCGGCCCCACCCACGACACCGACGGAAGGGCACGGTGGCCCCCCGCGGTCTCAAACAGTGAGCTGGAAAGGGCGGTGAATTCCCGTGTGTACTGGGAATACAGGTATATACGTCATAGCGCACGGGCCGATAAGAGAGCGAGCCAAACATGCTACACGAGTCCGTCTTCCTTCTCCTCTGAGCAACATTGGTTTCCTCCTTGACCGCATCGGATGCCAACCTGCTGGAGGTCTGTGTTATGCGCTGCACACAGGTCTTACTCTTTTACCACCTGCTGGAGGCAGTTCCTTGACCTTAGGGACTCTTCCATCTTTTCCACATGATTCCTATATTTACCATATGGTGCACCCAAACACTAGTGTTCTCAGAGCCCCATGGATCTACACATCCAGTAATAAGTGGCCCCTACCATGCACAGGGAAGGGGTCCCCTTTCTATCATACTGGGGAACTAGGAGCTTCCCGGTGCCAGGTTAGGGTTAGGTCCACCACTCATTACTGCTGAAAACTTTAGCGTTGTTATTGTAGTTCATCAATTCATTGTAGAAATAACCACCCGACCTAGCGATCATCCTAATCTCCTTTAGGTGCTTACCTAGGAACAGTGGGAACGATGACCCGGATGAACTCACGTCATCATCACATCCAAGTTCAGTCAACTCCCCCGTTAGCAACCAGACAGCCAGTAGTCCACACGGTCAGTATTTCCATCCACATGGTCTCTGGTATAATATTTATCTTTGAAAGTTACCCACGTGTGACTTGTTGCAGACGAGGAGGACGGGTCACAGCCACAAACTGGGTAGGAATGATGAAACAGCGATGTCTGCTTTGGGAAAAAAAAATCTGTCTAGGCTCAATCACTCTTCTTGCCAATTTAGGGATGCTGAATTGGAGGAAAGGCTCTTGCCACACAGCTTTAATTTAAATTAAATTAATTAATTAAAAAGTTAGCACCAAAATTAGGTAGTTGGTGGTGCTGTTACACACTTTTTTGTGCTGCTGGTTTCTGTCTTCTGTTCCTAATCATTGTCCCACATCTGCTTTTAGTTCCTATTCTCCTACAAGGGAAGTCACAACGGCGCCAGAGGATGAAAAAGATCTGACAAACAAGGACGGCGTGCAACTCCTCAGCATTTCTCACCTTTCTAAAAAGTTTCACACAATTAATGCCTCCCTATCAAAGTTCATCAAGGTAAAATAATCACATTAAGTCGACATTTGGGCTGCGTGAAGATGGCACTTTGGTGTACAAATGCTCCCAGATGATCCTCTGGTTCTCTGTCCTTTTAGTGGCCCTCTCGAGACCAAGAAGGACCTTCTATTGGTGAGGGAGCCATTAAAGACGAAACAACTTTCTTTCCTAATTGTGTCCGACTTAAATAAGCCGGAGAGCTCTGCTATGAAATCCACATGCTGTCTTCTCTCTCTTTAGACTCCACTGAGATCCCAACGAGCATAGACAGTACAAACGCTGTGGATTACGACAAGCTGCCAAGGGTGAGGAATGCTAAAAACAACCTATCATTGGCCCCTTATTTACCTCTTTTTTTAATATGTTGTAGAGTGCAATATCGGTATGTTCTACAGGACTTTTAACTTGCAAATGCATTTTAGGGGCGCTCTCCATTCTAAACGTGATGCAATGTAACAAAAACAACTTTATTTAGGCACTCGCTTAACAACACTTGACTTTTCAGGAGGGTGAAGAAGGCACAAAGACTATGTCCTCTTTGGCGTCGTTGTCACTGGATGATTCGATGTCTTCAAACCCTCAAAAGGAATTCTTTCCAATCCAATTTAAAAAGAAGCTTGCTGCCATTAAAGGGTATGGCATCAATTCATTCCCTTATCATCAAGAATAGAATGGATTCATTTATTATGATTTTTCCTTTTTATGAAGCTGAAGAAAGATTGTCTCAGAATGTCTCAGGTGTAGCTGCTCGATGTACAGATGTCACACACCCCTGACCGTGAGAATTATTGATCCACAATTTATCAACAGGGCACCAATGCAGTCACACTGTCAAATACAGGATGAAAATGAAGGCAACAGCAAAGAAGACAGGCAAGAACGAGGGTTGAGTGTAGGCGCCCAGCTCAGCCAGGGCCCTCTGCTAAAGACACACCTGAAGGAAGGTTCGGTGACCAATTTAAGTGACACCTCAAAGACCAACACCAGGTATGAACTGGTTCAATCTGTTCAGACTGGAAACAGAGTGACTGTTTTCACTTCATGCAGGAAGAATAAGTGTAACTGGATAGCATTAGGAGTAATCCTCCGGGGGCCACGACTGGTCTTACAAATTCAAAGGGACGACTGACTTTGTGTTCAGTCTAAACAAATCCCCAGAGATACGTCGGTGGTTGGCACCTTCAGTTCCCTACTAATCGCTATTTAGGACAAAAAAACAGAACAAAACAAAACAAAATCCTATCATGTACTAACCCCAAACCTTTACCATGTTTTGCCATATTTTTTAAAGGTTGTTTACAAGTGGAGAGGAGGAAAATCCTGAAGAATTGGTTAATTCCATTTCATCGCCGTCTTCATCGTCAGACCCTGACGATGATGATGAACTGCGGCTCATTTTTGAGAACCTGAAATTCGGTAACGATTCCTCGTTTTTCAAGCCAACGGACCGTTTTCCTTGTGCACTGAGCCACCACTCATGTCTTTACAGACACACCCGGCAATGTTGACTTGATAATGTTAGTCTGGAAATATAAGTGCTCCATGGACAGAGAAAAACATCGCAATCAGCGAATGTTGCGCGATATCGGCTTCCTTCAGACAGACAAGATGGACTTACAGGAGAATGTGGAAAACCTCAATAATTCCATGAACAATTTGGAGTCTGAACTTCTGCAATTGCAAAAAAGAAAACCAAAACCTCAAGTAAGTTGATTTTAGATATTTTTTTTTCTACTGTAATAATACCAACATAATTGGCAGTTTTATGTTGTTTTTAATGATCAATTGAAAGTAAATTTCTGCCTGAAACTTAGATATCATCTGCAGCAGAAACAAGATTGCCTTAACACCACCATAGATCAGCTCAAGGATGTAAAAGAACAAGACCAGTGTGAGGTTCAGAAGAGAGAGAAGCTGGAGTTCAGCCTCAGAAGAGTGGAGGAGGAAACCATGAAGTTAGTGAACCAGGTAGAGGACCCGTGTAGCATGTTTGTCCGTCTCTTATCGGCCCGTGCGCTAACACGTATTACCTGTAATCCCAGTACAAACGGGAATGCAGCGACGTGCACAACTTTGCAAGTCAGGAGCATTCCGCTCGGGAGGAGCTGCAGAAACTGTTTGACAGCTGTCTCTGGAAACAGCGGGTTGTATTAAACCAAACTCCAATCTGGTGTTTGCAGGCCTTGTCCAGGCTCAACGAGGCCAGTAACAAGGAGAAGGAGATGGGCCAGGAGATTGTTGCTCTGAAGGAGCAGTTAAGCTCTCTAAGAAGAGAAAACAGCCTTAGAGAGACCGCGCCGATGGAGAAAAAGGAACTTTTCCAAGAGCAGCTAGAGGACACGCGAAGAGATTACAAAGTCAGCACCGAGGCCCTGAACGAGCAAATCGCGTCTTTAAAATCAAAGTTATCAAACGCGATAAACCTCCATGAAAACCAGCAGCTGAACCGGGAAAAGTTGGAGGTGGAGCTCAAGGCTGTTCGAAGCGAGATGGCCGACGCGGAGAAAAAGGTGGAACTTTCCCAGACAGAGCACTCAGAAATCCAGAAAACTCTGTTCCGGGAGAAAGAGCAACAGGAAGAACTTATCGATGAGCTCAAAGGTTAGTCAGAGTGGTGAGGAACCCAGTGCTTTCCAACATTCAAACGTTGAAAATAATGTGACTCTTCCTCACGTTTTACACCACATTCTGATTATTTTACCAGAGAAGTTGTACAACCTGCAGAAGAAGTACACCAATTTGTCCAAGAATCTTCACAAAGCCAAGGATGACGTGACTGACATGGTGAAAAAAGTTGAGCAGGTGACGCAGCACCTGAAAGAAAGTGTCTTAAAACAGAAGGTCTTGGAGCAAGAAAAAGACCAAGCAGGCGCGCATTTCATCGTGCAGGAGAAGAATATGCAAGCCAAGATCTGCAATCTGCAGGAAGAGAAGAATGAAATAAAGGTAAGTTGGGGAACCCACAGAGGCCGGGAGACGCCACGTTCCCAAACCGTGGCTTCGCTCTGATTGCAGGCTTGCCTGAGAAAGACGCAGGAGGAGCTTGAGGAGTCCCTGAAGAAGCTGTCAGTAAGCAAGGGCGCCGCGGAGGTGAGCAAGTGCTACCAGCTCGAGCTGGAGGAAGAGAAGGCTCAGCTCATCAAGAACTTGGACAGCTTCAGGCACAAGGTACAGGCGTCCAGCAAGGACTCCTCGTCCAATTGTGTCACCCAATTAAATTCCAAATTCTGTTTTCTTGTTGAAAAGCCGAAGCAACATGCATCCATATCAGTAGTAACCTACATGAATGGAGCAGATACGTTTGTTAATAAAGAGCCAAATATAATAACCTGTTATCAGTATATTTTTAGACAAATATTGCTGTTATAAAACCTGAATCGTCCCCTCAATGATCCTCTGCGGGTGGCACATTGTTGCACATCAAATGGAGAGGTCTGGAATAGTTTTGTGCTTTTGTTTTTACAGATTGAAAAGGACAAAGGGGAAAGCAGCCATCTAATGGAGGAGAAAAAAGCGTTGGAAGGCAGGCTTCATCAGGAGCTGATGAAAACCGCAGCGCTTCAGAAAGAAAACCACAGGTGAGCTCACTCACACACCCCTAACACCTCTCACATTTTATGTGTTTGTATCCATCACGTTTTTTTTCTAACACTGGTCACTGGTCCCCAAGGTTGCAAGCATTATTTTGGAAGTCGAAGAAGAAGTTGCGAGATCTGGAACGAGATCGAACTGAGTCTTTAAGACAGATGAACGATGAGGTT
Source organism: Tetraodon nigroviridis (assembly GCA_000180735.1). NCBI lineage: Eukaryota > Metazoa > Chordata > Actinopteri > Tetraodontiformes > Tetraodontidae > Tetraodon > Tetraodon nigroviridis. The sequence continues at coordinate 8,536 of CAAE01013642.1, forward strand.
GGTATCGGTCCGAACTGCCCCGACAGTCTCCCCCCACCTGCACTCGCAGATGAGTAAATTGTTCTGCAAGCTATAATTAACAGAGTATATGTTTAGGTTATTTTTTAATGTAATGTAGCAAATGTTTAAGAGTATGAAACATCCAATTGTCTTCTACCTCTTATCCGGTGGCGGGTGGAGCAGCAGCCTAATCAGGGAGGCACAAACTTCCCTCTCCCCAGCTACTTTGTCCAGCTTTTCAGCTTTTGAGCTCACCCTTTTCATCCCAACTCTAAGGGACAGCCCAGCCATCCTACCGACGAAACGCATTTCGGCCGCTTGTACCCGTGATCTTGTTCTTTTGGTCACGACCCAAACTCATGACCTTAGGTGAGGGTGGGAGCAAAGATTAACCAGTAAATTGAGAGTTTTGCCTCTTAGCTCAGCTCTCTCTTTACCACAACGGTGCAGAGTCATTACTGCAGACGCTGCCCCAATCTGCCTATCAACTTCCCTCTCCGTTCTTTCCTCACTTGAACAAGACTCTGAGGTACTTGAACTTCTTCTAATCTCCTCCCTACCTGAAGAAGGCACTCCACTTTTTTCTGGCTGAGAACCAAAGCCTCCAGTTTTGGAAGTGCTGATTCTTAGCCTGGGCGCTTCACACTCAGCTGTGAACCGATCCGGCGAAAGTTGGAGGTGACGGACTGATGAGGCCAACAGGACTGCATCATCTGCAAAGAGCAGAGACCTGATCCTGCAAACCGACACCATGGCTGCACCTAGAAATTCTGTCCAGAATCCAACCCCCTACTGGAAATGGTGCACAAACTAAGGCCTGGGGGCCACATTGTGGCCCAATTAACTATTTAATCCGGCCCTCAGAGCCTTCACAATCATATCCTCAAAAGCCAAATGAAGAGGGTTGTCAGCTTGGTGGGTTAGAAAAGGTTCAGACCCCCTCTTCAGCTAGCATGCTAACATGACCTCTCAAGAAGGTGGGGCCAAACATCATTTGGAGCTTCATCATCCACCTCTAGTTGAACAACGTACAGGCTCTGCATGATCTTTTCTCAGTCAGAAATCCATTAGCTAAATTTTTAGTCGATGAAACATAAATTAAAAATAAAGAAACCATTTTTTCCAATTTTCCTTCCTAGATAAATAGGATACGACATCAGAGGGAGAAAGAAGCAACCATTCAAGGTCATTTGAAACAGGAAGCTGAATATCTCAGGGATCAGCTGGACCAGTGTGTGAAGAGAAACCAGCAGCTGGAGAGGGAGGACCTGGACTTCCGGTACCAGATGATAACGCTTCAGAACAAGCAGAGCTACACCAGCCAGTACTGCAGCGACAAACAAAGGGCCCATCAGCAAAAGCAGGAGCAGCTCGGGCTTTTCCAGCAGGTAAGAAAAGACGAATCAACGTCCGCTTTCTGGTCGTTCTCGATATAAAGGTCATTGCGCTGATCGTGGGTGGAAGC
>CAAE01013642.1:12500-20149 GCA_000180735.1 Tetraodon nigroviridis
TCTACAAAAGCATCTGACATGTTTTTTTGTTTTGTTTTTTTTAACCTGACTCAGGAAGTACCTTATCGCTGGGATCAGCAGGGTCTCTGTCCAAGTCCCAGTTGTCCCTGAGCTCCTCGTCCAAGGCCATCGATCTGCTCTCCGTGCTGACCCACATCCTGGGACAGGCGGTGCCACGGGGCGGCCAGCTGGGCGAATTTGTGTGCGGTAAATGCGTTTGCGTCCTTGAGCGGGTGTTTAAATTTGACTCGGTGATAGCCAGAGTCAGGCTGCTTTCGTCCCAGAGGCTGCAGAAGATGACGCAGGAGCGAAACAAGATCAGGCAATGGGTGCGCAAAAACTACTGCCAGAGACACCCGCAGGACTTCCAGAACTGGGGCAGCACCAGCGAGGAGGACGCGGAGGTGGAGAAGGAGGGCTACAGGGAAATGCTCAAAGAAAACATGGCGCTCTCGGAGTACGAGTGCTGGTCCGAAAGGTGGGACACGTGTCCGTATTTTATAAAGACGGGTAAAAGATGCAGAAAGGGCAAAGGCTGTGAGGGCTGCGACTTCCTGCGGGTGTCGGACTCGGATTACGAGTCCGTCTGCGGGGTCCCCCGCCACTTGCCTTTCCAGCCTTCGTCCCCGTTGGTGTTAACGCGGGATAAATCCCAGAGTATGCCCCTGCACTGGCAGGAGGAGCCGCCCATGGGCTCCGGTCCTGGATCCCTGACCGGGTCCATGTCCTCCCTTCCCGGGTTATCGCACAGCGAATCCACTCTGTCTCTGGACTCTCACGATGGCCGCCGAGCTTTGGACTCGCCAGGCTTCCTTTCAGCCAACTTTGTGCTGAAGGAGCTGAAAGGCGTCGAGGGAAAGCCGCTCAGGTCGCCTGCAGGAAGCAGGATCCCAGTTCTGGACAGGAAGAATAGCAGCTACCTGGAAGAAGCAGAAGCGCTGGCATCGCCTTCGGTGAACAAGGCGCTGAGCTTTGGGACGTTGGGAAACGGAGAGGTTGAAATGGAGGAAGAGGACGGAGATGTTCTGACAGACCTGAGGGACGAGTTCCTGCCTCTTCATAAAGAGGTGAGTCTGCTCTCCTGAGGTTTTATTGTGAAAGCTCCTTCTTCCTGTTGCTGAGCCTTCCCCAGTCGTGCACAGTGGCTCCATTTGCAAACAAGGAGAGTGTGAACACGTTTTCCTCCATTTGCGTAGAAAAAACATTTAGTAGTTCTAAGACGTAGAACCACTGCCAGACACCATGCTACCATGCTAACTTCGGACCCATGGGTGACCTTTGACCAAGCCTGTCAGAAAAATGAACTTGCCCCAACGACACACAACTGTAAGACAATTTGTGCTTTCAGAGCCGAGTCCGTCGCGCTCTCGGTCACCTGCGAGGTCAGCTGGACAAGCTAGCATCCCCCGTCGAGGCTGAACCAAACCTTGGACCAAGTGAAGCTGACGGATCAGAAAACGGGGCTCCTGTAAGTGATGAGTTCCAGTCCGGCTCTTCCTCATTCCCAAGAGGATTTTTTGGAAAATTGTTTTGAAAATGGGTGTTCCAGATCCACAATCCCCTTTGGAAAAATATGCTCGAAACATTTTACCTCATCTTCATCTGATCTGCTGTAGCTGTAGTGAACAATATGTAATTGTTGTTCAAGTCCTGCTGGACATGTGAAAAGAGTTCAGCCACGTGTGTTTATCTAGAGATGCTATCAGCAGAAATACGACTTTGTGGTTAATGTGAGGTTTGAAGTTGTTGAAAAATTTAGAACTTGTGCCTGTTGCTTCTTGGGTGGGTTTTTTTAGATGGTGCTGCACTTGATATAAACGCAGCCCATCAGCCATTGTTGATTCTTCTCTGCTCTACTGTACCAGAGGTGGGCAAACCGAGGCCCGGGGGCCGATGTGGCCCGATGGACTGTTTAACCCGGCCCATGGGGCCTTCACAATCATTCCTCTAAAAGCCAAATAAAGAGGGTTGTCAGCTTGATGGGTTAGAAAAGGTTCAGACCCCCCCTTCAGCTAGCATGCTAACGATGACCTCTCAAGAAAGTGTAGCTTCATTGTCCATCTGTAGTTGGACCAGCGTACAGGCTCTTCAATGTGTTTTCTCTGTCACCAGACAGATATGACCATCTAGCTGGGTTTTGTGGCAGGACTGGATTTACCTTTGTTTTTTTCTGTCACGTGCACTGGAAAGCTAAGCACCTGTTTAACCAGCTACTAGACCAACAAAGAATGCTAATAGTCTTCTACTTTTGGCATAGCTATTAAACTCCTCACAAACTCCCACTACAAGAGTGAATATCTAAAAATAAACTAGAGGAAATGTAGCCTTCCTCACAGAAGCGCCATCATTTTGGTGAAGATGCAGCTTTAAACGCAAGAAAAAAAAAGTTTATTACACAGAGGAACGTTTCACAGAAACCGTGTGTTTGCACATTTCCATAAAAAAAAATCCTCTGTGAATGTTGACTGAGCACAAATATCCCTTTTTTTCCGCCCGTGGAAGGGTGTGTCCTTCAGGAGCGTAAACACAGTCTGTGGAATCTTGCTTGGCTGGTGGAGTTTGTCCTGCCATAATCTCATGATTGCTATTCAATGGAAAAGCTTCCCAGCTGCTTTCGTAGGAGCGCCGCGTGTGTGTGTGTGTGTGTGTGTGTGTGTGTGTGCGCTGTTTTTGCGTCTGGTTGATCTAACCTTTGTCTGCTCGAGTTTACTGACACCGGGCGCATACACAGAGCCACGCCATTGGGTGGGCGTGTGCACGTTACACAGGATGGAAAGAAGAGAGAAGCAGCTTCTGGGCAGGAAGGGAGGGGCAGAGTGAGCAGAAGAGGAGCCGTGCTTGCACATGCGCTCCCCTGGGGTGGAGTAACTGCTCTCACTGGTCGGTGGATAGGTATAGCGTCAGTGGTGCTCGTCTTTGATCTGTGGAACTTCACAGGAACGCTTACGGCCTTTTGATTTTAATGACGCGTTTCTCTTCCTGAGCAGACGTGTGACAGGTTCCTGCTCCAGAGCCTGGGTCACTCCCTCCACAGCCGCGAGCGGGTCATCCAGGTGGGTGAGCTGGTGGATGAGGGCCGCTGAGCGAAAATTAAAAGAAAGAAATCAACTTCTGGAATGCTAATGCATCATAGGAAGGTGGCCAGGGACTGACCTGAGGGTTTAGTCCTGTTTTTTGGAAACATTTGTCAAGAACGTCCAGTCTGTGCTAACTTTGCTAAAGTTGGACTCAAACTGGAACTAAATGAACCCCAGTGAATGAAAACTTGAAAACTTTAGTCTTTTATTGAGATTAACTATTTTGTTGATGAAACAAATATTAGATTACATCAGGCTTTCATTTTAAAATAGATTTGTAAGGAAATTAGGTAACAAAGTGACCCCCAACCAAAACAGTACTCGTATGTGGGTCATGTGATAGTGGTCAGAAAGGTTAAATAACTTACAAACACATTGCTTAGTTTCCTTTATTATCTGATACCGAACAATGTTTTATTGTAGAAGCAGCATGAAAAGCTTTAAAAAAATATTTTCTTGAAAAACTTTTCCGCTTCAAGCTGCCGTTAACCCTACTCACGGTTTCCTTTCTTCCAGGAGTGTTTGCGTCTAATCAAGAGGGTGTGTGTGGAGGAGGCCACGGGGACGGAACTGACCAACAAGCTGACTGAGCATCTGAGGGAGATTCACTCTGACAACAAGGTTGAAGCCACCGTTCCGTCCATGAGTCAGACCAACCAGCGCCAACGCGGGCGGTGGTTCCTGGTCCGAACAAACAGTCCTCTCCTTAAAAAAGCACACACTTGTGCTCCTTGTTTTGGTTCAGCAGGGAAAATGTGTGTGAATGTTAATATTGGCTTTTAGAAAATGGAGAATGTAGCTGAAAGCTCTTAAAGATATTTGTTCATGCTAAGGAAAAAAAAAAAACACATCCAAAAAAAAAATCCTGTGGTCTTTCATTTTCTTTCTAGCTAACATAAATCTAAATGTCCAAGTTTTAATTTAGTTGTGTTTTGTAGGCTGCCCTGGAAGCCCTGAGGACTAAAATGACTGCGATGGAGAAGAACTTGAAGACAGAGATCAGTGCTTTGAGGAAGACAGGACGTGATCGAGAGCAAGACCTGGAGACGCTGACCAGCGTGCTGCAGTGCAACCAGGATCTCATTCACGTGAGAGCATGCACACGGACATTTCTGCATCTGTCAACGGTTGTGTTTTTGTGCCACGCCATGTTTCACCTTCAGACCTCAAATTTACCGTCTTTTCAGGACCTGCGAGCTGCTCTCGGAGAGAAGGAGCAAAAATTAAAGGAAGTAGAGAAGGAGGTAGAGTTGTGGAGACAAAAAGACCGGGCCCTCGAGATCGTCCTGCGAGAGAAGGAGGCTCAGATCACTTTTCTCCAAGCTGCACTGCAGAAGGTAACAAAGCATGTTTGGCACCTTTAACCAGCCACCGGTTCCTTAGTTAGTTCAGTTCAGCTCCGTTTCGGACTGAATCAGGACCTTGATTTGGTCTTCAGTTCAGGTTTGGTTTTATGGTCCATTTTTCCCCAATTCAAGCTTTACCTGGACCTTTTCTTGATCTGCCTCTGTGATTGGTCAGGATTCCCCTGAGATGGCTGATTTATTGGAGCTCAGGGAGGACAGTGGCACCAGCCTGTGCCAGGAGGTCACTAAACTCACCGCTGCCCTACAGGAGTACCAGCTGATGGTGCAGGTACCACGACAGCATCGACCTGTGAAGACGTTTTTAAACCGTTTTAGACGTTTCCAGTAGAAAACCGCGCCATCGCTTCCTTGTTTTCCCCAGCGTCAGCAGGAAAGCCACCGTCAGACAGCGGCTTCTCTGACAGCTGAACTCCGAGATCTGCGTCTGGAGCTGAGGAAGAAAGAGAAGAAGAGGAGGGAGTCGGAGAGAGTCTGGCTGAGCAGCCGGGACGACTGGAGGACAGAGGAAGGCAAACTAATGGACAGCCTGGACAGGAGGGACAGGCTCATCCAGGTGGCTCCACCGATTTTACTCCTTTGTTGTAAAAATTGAAAGCGACAACAGACAAACTTTAAACTATTTCAGCCACCCCTTTAATCAAGGACATAGCTGATTTGTATTGAATAACTAATACAAGTAACACTTACAGGCTTTGAACATGATTGTACCATTTTTAAATTATCCGATTTGAGTCTTTTTCTTGCAATTGTTCCTGGGAGTGACAGATTTTTTTCTTTCATTGACCAGCAAATCCTGTTGGACGCTGAGGAGCGCGACCAACTGTTGGCGGCGCTGCAGCAGAACTTTTAGAACAAACACAGAGCTCCCGCCTCCATCAAACACACACACACGTTGTTATCCTGCAGCCACGCCTGCTTGGTCACCGCGTTGCCTCGCATTTGCCCCTTTTTGGCAAAAGTGAAAAAATTGTTTCTTTTTTATTTGTCCCCCCCACCAGCTGTGCATTTTTAAGCACCCTTTCTATTTCAGTAGGGCAAGGTGTCAGAAATGTATATGTCTGCCTCAAATTCCTGTATTTATATTTTAATAATGTCAATTCTAACAAGTATTTTTGCATTGGGTCCTTAATCTGGGTGCCGCCAACGGTAATTATTCATATCATAAAGGATACGTATAAGCTCAGAGCACTGGGGAAGAAGAAAAGATAAACTAGGACGTGTCTCAGTTGAGGTAAACTCGAAGCATGTGTGTTTCCACATGAAGAAAGGATTTTGGCTTCAAGGGGACTGACACAAACGAATGTTTCTGGGACCAACTGAGAGAACTCTGTTCCTGCAGGATTCCCCTGGAGTGCAGTTCACTTTCAGGGGGATGCAAACAAACGTGAAGCAGAGCCAAGAGAGCACAAAGGCTGTGCATTTTGAGTGACAGACAAACAAAGATGATAAACAACAGTGAGAATCTGATAACAAGTGGAAAGAATTGAAAATACTATTATGAGCAGATGTGGAGCAATGACGAGGGGTAGATGCTGATTAATATATATTGCAGTTTAGCTTTATCACAGCATATTACAGTATATTTGTGACAGTTTTACTCTGTTATCTACTAAGGAGGTTGGATTTCTCTTTCTCTTTTTGGCCAGTTGATGAGCCTGATTCCTGGACATCATTTATGAAAGGTACAAGCTCCAAACGAGCAGCTGTTCTGACTGCATAAAATTTCCCCCATGAAACTGATCTGCTTTTAAAAGTGCAGTGTGACTGTAAAACAAACTGCTTGTAGACAGAGCGAGTATTTATTAAAACATCATCTCAAGCATGGTTTGCTTTAAGCTATGAAGAACTTGTTTTCTCATTTGTAACAATTTTCGGTGACAATAAATTCTGCTAAACAGTGCAATGTATAGTAAAAAAAATATTAAAATAATTTTTCAGGTTTTAAGAGAAGAGGGTAATGCTAAAAAGACCCTTTAGAACCTACACAGACGACCCTTTAGAACCTATTCCTAAATTTTGCTTTTCTAAGTACTAAAAAAAAAATCTATCAAATAGAGAAACAGTTATATCTAGTTACCGGTATGTTATTATTGTTCCATTAGCAATTTCGTGAATACGCAGACTGGCTTGGCACCTTCCAGGGTAAAGAAGGACATAGCTGGGTGCTTCTGCCTCGGCAGGTGCGTCTCACCTGGAGGTGATCACATCACCTCCGGCCACTGGGGGCAGAACAGAGCAACTGCTGCTGTGCCTCAGCAGCATTTCAGGCCGTGAACAAGGCTGTGTTTTTAAACTGCCTTTGTTCTGTGTTGGGCCGTGGAAGGCGATGTAAATTGAACTTTTACACACTAATACTTGTGTAAAGGTAATTTTTTTTTAATATTAAGCATGCGACTCGTAGACAATCGTAGTCATGTTTTTACTGTCGTCTCAATGCTTGAAAATGCCTCACAACCGGTCCTACCCGTTTCCACTAATTGTGTTTGTCCTGTGGACTTCTGTTAATCCTGCTATAAACATCCCTTCTAACTTCAAAAACTAAAATAAAATCATATTTGTTCACGCCTGGAATCTCGTAAACGTTGGCGAGCAGCCCTCTTCCGATTGGCTGATCAAGGCGTCACGTGATTGGCTGGCGCAGCTACGCCTCCGGACTACCACTGATGCAGATCAGAATTGCGACATTAGCTGATCGTTTTAACGATATACATCTGTTTTTCATCAGAACAACTGAGCTACGTCTTAGCCACAATAATGAGCATTCGTAGTTTTGAGTCCCGAGAATTCAAAAGAAGCACGTCAGAAAAAAACGACGTAAATAAATATGGCAAAGACTGAATAATAATCACTTTCACCAATGAACGCGATCAAGGGATCAAGGATACCAATAACAATATCCTACACTGCTATAATTCTTCCAAACAGAGAAATCTTACAAGTTAAAAGTATGAGCTTCACAAAGACGCAAAATTGTAAAATTCAAATGCTCTAAAGAAAAATGTGTTTTGATTGGATTTACTGTAGTCGACATCTTCCTCAAAGCTGTAAACTATTTTCATGTTTGTAAACATGAGGGTCCGTCTGCTGCAGGTTTCTCTGGGAGGTACTTTTCTCGGGAATTTTTCCTTTGTCATTTTTCGAGTGTGTAAGGGCAGGTGATGTTACAGCAGCATCACTGGCCAACAGACCGGTTGGATGGCATCTC
>CAAE01013647.1:0-19723 GCA_000180735.1 Tetraodon nigroviridis
GTTTCCTCACAGTGTACGTACAGTATGTGCATGGTGATCGAGTGTGTTCTGTCACAGACTGGGGGAGTCAGCTGGTTGTTGTGTCACTATTACAAAAGCTGACAGATGTGTTTAGGCAGCGGAGTGCCGGAGCTGCCAGGCAGCATTAGGATCACCCAGCCACAGAGGAGTGCACTGGGTATTCCCACTCGGGGGGTCCAACACGGACACCAGGAGCATTTGTCCAGTGTTAGGTTCAGATGTCTGCCCCTGCCTTAGACAAGCAGCACAGCGGCATTTTCGTAGGAGTACTTCACCGCACACAACTTGATTACCAGCAAATTCCCAATTCTTCTGACAATGACCCAGTTATTTAATATTGGAATGTTTCCCTGAAATTTTAGAGGAATTTGTGTTTTAGTATGAAAGAATGACCATGCTCACAAGGTTTGGACATGGACAGCTTTTAGTCTGTCCTTCATTTGTTTTTCATCTTCTGTTCAGCTGCTCACCTTTAGAAGAGAATTAGGAAAGTAAATGTTTGGAAGGAACGTTTGGAGTCCTGCAGTCAAATATTTCCTTAAACATTTTGTCCGCTCCATAAAAAAGAAGACGTGGACACACAATGAACCTTTTGTCTCTTTTATCAGCTCACCTGTGGTCAATTTTTTTCTAACAATGACCTCAAATACCCCTGATAGCAAGTCTGACTCAGATTGATGCCCCAAAAAAAAAAAAAAAAAGCTGACTTTGTGAGTAACCTTGAGAAAATCATGCTCCAATTAGCAGATTACATCATACACACGTAGATAAACTGGGATGTGCTCTGGAAGTCTTTTCATGATTTTGGATATTTGTGAAAATGATGCTTGGTGTTTAATTTGAATTCTTTTTTTTAAGTAGCCCCGATACTTTCACATCTTTAGATATTTAAATTTGGCAGAAAAATAATGAATGGATGAACAAGTGTTGACTCATGGTTGTGGGTGGGGGGAGGCAACAACTTTCCACCGACACAAGTGTGTGTACACACAAGATTCTGTGAGTGCCTGCAAATCTGACGTGGAATGTCACAAGCACACCCACTACTTTCTTTTCTGAGTCATGTGCCTGTCGCCATAGCAATTCAGCTTTCTAATGCAAGCTGTGTACCAATGAGCTACCTACCACCCTAATCACTCCGAACGCCTTCCAGAGGGGCATCTGCCCATTAATTTTTTAGCTGTGGGGTTCAGAATCTGCTCGTTTCCTGTCTTCCTCCGTACTGCACAAAAGATTCTAATGAGAGTGCACGTGTTCGGCAGAAGATCCAGAGTGCTTTTGACTTTCTACCTAAAGCGAGAGTGGAATTTAACACATGATGTTGTGTTGCTGATGTGATGTCCTCTGTACGGGCATATTCACACATGGAGCGTCTGCTGTGAGGAGGAGGCTGCGATTACTCTGTGGATGTTACCGTGAGGCTGTTTTACCATCCAACCGCTCCTGAGCCCCCCTCATTTATTGCTGCCTAATTGGCTACAGGACCTTCTCACCTATTTTAATATATGTTTTGACAGGACAGGAACCAAAATATAGCCAGCAGCTTTGCAAGGTTTTAGGATTTTTTTTTCTTCATTGATTTGCATTTTTTGTTGCCTTTCTTTAATAATAATTTAATCACACAATGAAGCAATTTCTTTTTCTTTTCTTTTCAAGGCCATTTTGACTGCAAAAAACTAAAATGTGAGTATAAAAAATGCTGAACCATTTTAAAAGACCCTCATTTCAGTCAACAAATTACGACATTACATTCTTTTTAAAAAGGTGAAAATAAGGTTAAAAAAAAACCACATCTTCCCATTTTGGTGGATTTGATTAGGTATCTTGTTTTAGTGCATGCTGAGTAAAAACAATGATAACAGTGATGCCAGAGCTACTGAGAGCCATCTTTCTTTGGTGTAGCTAAATGTTGCGGCGTGACCTGACTGACAGGTGATCTAAACTCAAAAATGTTAAAATGATTTTTTTTTTACACTCAATAAATTGTCCATGAAATGAAAGTGTATTAAGCGTGTTGAAAGACGAGCAAATGGATGAAAGATAATTGTAGACAGAAGCTGGCGTTGAGCAGCAACGCCATATACCAGTAGTAGATCGTTTATATAAAGTATCGTAGCGTTCACTTACAGGGCATATGAGTAACTCAAAAAAAGCATCTTAAAGTCTCAATTATTCTCTTTTATGTTTAATTATCACATAGCATGACTCACAAACTGGCCTGGAGGTTTGGTGTTCCACCCTCCAGCTGCTCCATGACAGCAGAGGAAGTAAAAACTAGCCCTGTCAATTTTCATTATTAGGCATCAGGTGCTGTGCCAGGTCTGGCCTCCATGCTTGGCTGCTCTCCACCACCCTTGGAGCCTTTTAACCCTAATTGACAGTCTTAAGTCCACTATGAGTGTGCTGCTGTGGAGACAGACAGTGAGGCAGGATGAGGAAAATAATAGTTGTGTGCAGAACTGTTAGAAATGCAGAAGTCTATGCATGTAGTGCCTGTGTGAAAACGCACCCAAGTTGTTCCAAAGTTCCTCTAATTTCCTCACATTGATTCAATTAGGACAGCAGACCTTATATCATTCTCTCAGCCCCCAAGTAGGGGAATCCCTTTATCTACTTAAACATTTACCAGTGAACATGTTGACTCATAAGCTGTTTCCATCCCAGCCACTCGCCTCTCCACCCCGCTCCCTGCTGCTGATGAATACTAAACCAAGCCAGCCATGATAATCGGTGGGAAGAGGCGACTAAAGCTACTGCTAATCCATGCTGGAATTACGGAGGAGAACAAATTAAGAAACTTCAACTCATTAGCTGAGCTTTAATTCACCGCCCCTCCTGGAGTAATCCCTAAACTCTGCCTCTCCAGTTAATTATGCTCGGCCCTGGATGAGAGTCCTTCCATTGTACTGCTGCTGCACGTTGTTGTCTTGCACGGTTGTGGGATGCTCATGCCTGCTTAGCAGTTTTGAAGCAGTACGGAGAGAAACATCAATAAAGCGGCAGCCTACAGCAACAATAATCTAAAGTTAAATATTCCTCAGTTGCCAAGATAAGCACAAAGATTTTGGCCGTGCAATGATTTATTTATTCAGGGATTCAGGCTGTAGGGAAATGGTATATGTGTGTGTGTGTGTGTGTGAGAAAGATGGTGAGGGTGGGAAGTTTGGCTATATTTGTGTTTGCACTAAGTAAGCACTAGCACAAGTAAGCTACATGAAAAAATTAACAGGTTCGATCAGAAACGTGCATCGATTTGTTCTCTTGTGGATTAGCGGGGTTTTCAGGGCTGCTTCTTGTGTGTGTTCATGTGGGAAATTTGCAGAGGCAAAGTTCTGGAAATCAAAACAAAAGAGATTGAATGATTTACGACCTTTGACTACTTCTTCAGGTGATGCTGTGTTTGGTTTTTTTTTTACTATTTGTCAGTTCTAGGCCTTAAATTTCCTTTTAGATGTTTGAACAGAATATAGACAGTTTAAAAGTGCAGCGCTGGTTCTTGTTTTTCAGCAACCAAGACACGCATGAAAAAGAGATGTGCAATTTCTCTAAATCCAAACATTTCATTAAGTAGATATAAAGAAAAAGCTGTTTTGTTTGTCTATCTAAAGTCTGTGAGTTTGGTTTGTGTATTCTCTTAATTATTTTCAGTGTGTTAGATCTGGAAAGCACAAGGACAACGAGTCCTCTGTACAAGTAAACTCCCTGTAACTCTGACAGGGTTTAAAAATTCCCTCTTGAAAACAGTATGTTAAAAAAAAAGGATTTAGCTTTAATGTCCATGAGTGCAGCTGCAAAATTAGCAGGTAGAAAACAGACTGCGGTAGCTGTTGGCACGAGCACTTTGAGAGAGGATTTCAGTGGCAATAGGAGCAGCATGGATGGATTCACATTTGCACTCTGTCATGGCATGGGTGATAAGCCACCCAGAAGAGAGGCTTTTGTAATTTCAATATGGATAAGTGGCAGTAGAGGATCAAGCCGGAGCTGGGATGGATAGATGGATGGAGGGATATATTTGCAGGCCTGTGCTTTAAAACCACTTCATGCACCTCGCTTATCTCACTGGAGGCAGGTGCACTGGTTGTTGTAATCATGCAAACCCTCTGGGGGGCCTAATATGGCGGCTGTGTAATACCTGGCCCTGCTTTGTTGTTGTTTATGCTCAGACAGCACGAGTGGCCTGACCGTTTGCAATCGCTGCCTCAGTAATTAACTAGGACATTGAATGCACGCCCTTGTCACCCCACCCTCCCTCCCTGCTGGGAACACATTGATTTGAGGGCTGTGGGGGGGGTCATTTTGGTGGTGATCTTTCATCAGGCTAATGAGCTGTGGTCTGACAGCTCCGGGTGGGTGGGGGCGATGCTGCTCAGGCTGTTGTCCTGGCGGGGGCTGTTAGGGGTCAGCAAGCAGTTTCTTGTGTGCAGTGTTGGATGGTTTTTATGGAATCCAGGGTAAGAATAGGGTTAGATGAGGTCCTTCACCCACTCCAGGGGGTTTGATGTGTGCAATGTCAATTATGGAGTCTGACCTTGGAAACGGAAAACACCATAGAAACCAAAGACAGCGGTTTGGGTTTGGTTGCAAATTCCATTTCGAAACAACTGCAATAGGCGACCTTGGCCGATTTACCACTTTAGCTGTCTGCAAATAAAAAATGTATTTTTGTGTGACTTTTTGTTGTTGTTGTGGCTCTTCAGGTGTGATGAAGTGTGGTACAATCATGTTGTCTCAGCATTACAGGATTGCAGCAGAAGACATGTCTGCTCCGCTTCATGAACGTGTACATGCAAATAGGCCTGCGTGTTGGCTAGATGTCATCTTCCCTGCAGGTTTAATCAGTTGCCGCATCAGATCAGATCTAAGGTAATGTGGGAGTCGATTCACACGTCTGCCGGCAGCCACAGCGGGAAAGAAAAAAAAAAAATCTGCCTTTAATACCTGAGTCTAATTAGCTCTGAAATCTAAGGTTAATTAAACAAAAGCAGGTTAAATTAAGTGACTGGGATTTAAGTGGCGACACATCGGATTAAGGACACCCCCCTAGTTCTTTAAATCACTGCCTCACCACCGCACAGCCCACAGCAACACCTCCAAAGATGTGTCTGGACAGGATTAGCTGATAACAGCATGAGAAAAACGTATCCCTTCAGGCCTCTGACATCCAGGGAGCCACTCGAGGGTTCTAATGATACATAACTGAAATCAACGACTAGTTATCATCATGAGGAGCATCAACGCTTCGGTACCATCAAAACCTTTGTGTCACCATAATTCTTTCCAGTCTCCAGTAATAAGCTGTTGTCACTCAGGTGTGAGGAAGCCCAGTGTGTGCTTTCCATCATTTCAGGGTCAGGTATGGGCCAACTGCACTAAACTGGCTGCTTTCTGCTTGGAGAGTTCCTTCCAGCTGATATTCTATTTCAGAATTAAAAAGAAAAACGGCTGTGACTGTAAGTGAGGAATTTCATTTTCCCTGCATGGAGGTGAGCTATTTTATTCATTTGTTCGCTCGGTGCCTTTGCCCCGTCATTGCATTCAAGGTCGCAAATACCAAAACAGAAATCTTCCACACTCTAATTCCTACACTTCCCTCCATCCTTTCTTTCCTGCACCACTGAGCTGCAACTTCACTGCGGAAAAACAGAGGCGCATGTATTTATGCTGCTTCCACACGAATCATGTTAAGTCAAAATGAAAACACATTTTAGTGGTTTAAATAGTAAATATACATCTGAAAGAGAGCTACAGAATCTACGCCCTTAGCACAGGCTAACAGTGTTTGAAAACACCGACTCTCTGCAAATGATGCACACAAAAAAGAGACTGGCCATTCAGAGCCATTTTGGGCACAGAGGTGACACAGTGATGTTCCCGCCATCACAGGCACTTGAAGGCCCACCACACTTATGGCTGCCATCTGTGTCTGGTGCACAGGTACGTCTGCTCCCAGCCTTTCAGCGCTTCCATCTGCTGTTAATGATGTTCTGAGCTGAGCTGACAGAAAGAAAACACGGTTAAACTTTATCAGCAATACCTCTTGCTAATGTAGCATGTCAAAGACCTGCAAATTAATAAAACATATCCTCGATTTATGGAATCTTACACAACCAACTTATGTGCAAACTGCTCACAACACCCAGCAAATGCTGCCTGTAAAACCTATTATGTTCTGTTAGTTATTTTGTGTTTATTTCTGCAATGCTGAATAATCTCAAATCTCTATATAACTGATTAAAATTTAGGATCTAGCACGAAGTAGAAGGAAGCACCACTTGCTTCTTACCAAAAAAACACAGCCAGATGCATGCGTGGGCCATAAATAAATGCTAGCAAACTCAAACGCTGCTTCTCAGTCTCTTTCAGAGGAGTTCACGTTTGAACAGCTGTCTCCAGGTACCAAAGCAACATTACAACGGTGAATGCTGCCGACATCAAAAAAGTACGACCTGGAATATTCCCTTCATGGTCCTTCAGTGTGTATTCATGTCATTTTAATCTTATTTTAATCTTAATTTGAATAAAGATATACGAATACTTAATAGAAAGCAACCAAAAAAAATACACTATATATGTTTGTTCCACATAGACATACTAATTAGTGCTCTATCGTTTTAATAATGAATCGGCAACAATGCAACTTCCTCCAAAACCCTTGCAAATGCTTCATTTTGGATCTGTAAACGCCATCTAAAGAAGCAGCCATTTGTTTTTGCTCCTTTAAGGAGTATTTTGGTAGAAATGCTGATGACATCTGTGGCATCGGGCTTTCCTCCGTACAGCCCCTAGGCTGTAGCCTGACACCAAGTACCTTTTTAATGACTCATTATAGCAGCAGCTTGTTTGGCCCCAGCTCTGGGTGGCTCCCCACACCCTCATTTTCTCCTTCCTTTTGCCAGATGAAAAAGAACCCCGCGGGTGGTCATTTGTACGTGCTGCCCTGTTTCTCGGTGTAGTTGTCCAGCCTGTAGGCATCCAGACACGTGGAACCACATGTCAAGAGGAGTAATAGCACAGATCGATGTCAAACGATGCACGAGCGATGGGACAGCTCACTTTCTCCTCCTTTTTCCTGCCTTGAATGCAGCAGCAACTGCTGAGGTGTTGCAACATCAACATCACATTTTTCTCATTGAAGTGGGACTGAGAAAGTTCTTTAAATAGAAGCTTGCAAAACAGCACTGGTAAGAGAAGGTTAAACTGTTAGCATGTTGCAGAAGTGCTGTCATCATCCTTGAGAAAAGTCTAAACGAGCGTTCATTACTGACTGATCTATAGACCGGAGCATTTGGAGGAGATTTCCAGAATAATCATCTGAATGCGCTTCCTTCAGGAATCAGCTACACCAATGAAAGGATTACATGAAATGAATTCCAAGCTCAATATCAGAAGCTATTCCAAAGCCAGGGAAACTGATTCTGATCTCATACTTTTGCTTGGTCCTCAGGCTCTCTGTTGCAGTATTAAGCACCTCGGAGACTCTCCAGTGCATAAACCAGCAGGTTCTTATAGCACTGGCAAGGTCACACATTCACGTGCATATTTTTGCATTTTTCCTTCCGCACACGATGTTTCACTGAAAATGTTTTGACCTTGCAGCTGAGATTTGTTTACCTTCCCAAACAAATAACAGTAAATTTCCAACTTCCCTATCCAAAATTACAGCACACATGCAAGTAAAACAAGATCAAACACAGCAGCTGGAAACTGGAAAGAAAAGAAAGAAGAAAATCCTGGATGAGAGCTTGTCCATGGTTGAGAATATGGGTCCACATCTGTCACTCTGAGCTGGTGGCAAGACCCTGTCTCCTGGGATGTAAGGTAGCAGGCAGCTAATCAGCACCCTCTGAGATCTCCACCACAGGCAGCCGCTTGTAAACACACAGGCGCTCAGCCACACGTGCACAGACGTTTGCACGTACAGTATGCCCAGACACAAAGACGCAGATAAAACGGATTAAGGTCCAACGCGCCGACAGAGGGAAGGACAGAAGAAGGACATGCTGTCCGTGTAGTTTTTATGTGCACGTGTAGGTGAACTCCAGCTCTGTCTGTCTCACGCATGACTTACCTCCAAATATACTCACTCTTCCTCTTCTCTTCTCTGATTTATTGCCCTGGGATGAACAGACGCAACCTAAAAACTGCCTATTGACGTGAACAAAAACGACTTTGCAGCCTCCCTGGGCGTCTTTAGGTTTGTGACAAGTTTTCACTTCAGGCAATGTAAAAAAGAAAAAAATCTAAAAATGCCAAGTTTTATTATTTGTGCGCACAAACACACGGTAATCTAAGTACAACGTAACAATGGAATGATGATGGCACTGTCAAAGATGCAATTGAATAGTGAAAGAATTATAATGGCAGAGTTGTGAGTGCTTTATTTGACAAACACAACGACACATGTCTGCACACGTCTGCAGTTGGAACCGTCTGCCTTCGTGCAGACACCCAAATCCTCCTCACGTTAAAAAAGAGCACTTTACTGTGCACGCACACAACACACAGCTCTTGCAGTGAGATCACTTTTTGTAAATACTTTATGTCATTGGATGTTTGTGGCCTTGAGCATGACACGTACTGTGTGAATGCATTAATCCTGAAGACACAAGGGGAAAAATACCTCAAACACGTATTGGAATCCGCATCTGAGCATTTGACAGAGGGTGAGGATTAGCTCGGCAGCGATCTGCGAAACTGCCGCTGCTCCACCTGCTGCCAACGTGGGTGAGATCAGCATTAACCCAGCATTAGCCCGAGTGGCAGCACCCTAATCCCTGACCGGGGGGCAAACACCCTTTGGATGTTTTTGCTCAGGGCAGCTGAGGAAATGGTGCCTGATGCTGGAAGAAAGGGACAAAAAAAGAAAAACCCTAAACATGTTCATACTTTCTCTTTAATTTTGCTTTGTAGCTTGCTTCTCTTTTTTACCATTAGCAACCATGGAGTCTCTCTCTCTCTCGCTCTCTTTCTTTATCCTTCCTTCCTTCTATTTCTTTATTGCGCACACAAAGAGGAACACACATAAAGAACCCATGACAACCAGTGGGCTAAACCTAGCATTTACCTCAACAGCTGGGTTCACCACTAGCTACAATTAAAACCATTAGCATGCTTAATTAATGGATTTGCTGGCAGCTCATGTAGCTTTCCCCCAGCTGAAACCACCAAGCCACAGAGATCCAACGCCCCCACCACTGCTGTCGAAGGTGGCTAAATTAGGGCAAGTTTTTCACAATACCACAGGGTTACAACAGTGTTTTTCCACTTTTACACTGAATATTTGACTGTCTGGCCAAACCTGTGTCTCTAGCTAAGCACCACCTTTTGATGTAGGATCCATGATCAATGAATAAATTAATTCTTGTTTGTCAGCCACTGTTTGTTCTAAATCAATCTGAAATCATACAAACAGGCTAAGGTGTCAACCCATTTTTCTACCTTTTCTCGACAAAACTACAGTTTTGAACAACGGATACAGCGCCTTTTGCTCGCAGTATACGCTCATACGAAAGTGAAAATCATCAAACACAGTCCCTCCTCAAGCGTTCACCTGGAGAGCAGAAGAAGCACAAAGACAACTGTTCAAACAAATCACCGTGATCGAAGCTGCTACACCCATATGGGCTGGAATCTGTCACTTTTTACTTACTAATATGTTTCAGAACTTGGGTGAATGGGCCTATTTTTGTATTGAAAGGGTAGCTTTTTATTTTTAGCACAGATGGTTGGAAGGATATATTTTCTGTATCTATTATAATAAAAGAAAAAAAAAACAAGCATTAACTGGTTTTTTAACTTCAGACTTTGGCAGTTTTGTCTAAAACATAAAAAAGAAAGCAAAGCAAGAGAGAGAAAGTACCCGGGGATGGAGGTTATAACTTTATGCAGTAATAATGTAATGCTACAATGATGCTGGTGAAGGGGAAAACCCAATTAGATGTGGGCACTGGCGCACAGTCGTCCGCAGAGACCCACAGAGTCCGTTAAGGAATGTATCACAGCGCTCAGCTTATTAAGATGTCGTCTGTGCAAGCTCTGCAGGTTCAGGGTAAATACCCTCATGGCAAACTCTACGGTGGGCCCGTCCATCTAGCCTGTCACCGCTTTCTCAGTCGATGGCTCTTTAGTGGCTGTCATTTGCTGCTGAGAATGCTTCATAAACATTTTGTGCTTCTTCATCTAATTAGACTAAAGGGATTTCACTAAAACACAGACAGCAGAGGGGGATTGGGGGGGGTTCGGTTAAATCACCAGGACACTGTAATTCCTCCCTCTCTTTCTCACTCTTAAGACCTTAAAGCAGTAAGGGTCTTATTTCTTTATTTGTGTCAAAAGTGCGTGCGCGCAGGGTAAACTTTGAAAGCTGCAGTAATTGTTTGTGGTTGAAGGACCAGGGAGGCTGAAAACACTTAAAAGTTCTGTCTTCTCAAACCGTGTTTGTGGTCTTTGGGGAAGAACACACTTGTACAACACTGAGATCCTTATAGATATACACTTGTAAAACCTATCATGTTTCCAGTACTCGCTGTCGTTAAATATTGTAAAATATGCGTTTACTGCCACGCTTACTCGTTTAAATGAATTTCGCCTTGGACGATCAGCTGCTGAAAACAACAATTGTATCGTATTCCTTGCCTGATGCTGTCTGTGGGCTCTTGCCAAGTCTTTCACACAAACACACACATGCATATATTCGCGCGAACGTGCCGCACACTCCGCTCACACATGTGTGATCGAGGCGCCTCTGTCGCTGGACCACCTGACCCGAGGCTGAGCAGTGGCCGGGGACTCTGGGGGAAAGGGATAATAGAATTTCTCTCGCCGGCCTCCTTTTAATTACAACAGACCTTGGCATGGAATAAATATTTATTCAGGAGCTTCGACAATCTGTATTCATGGATATTGTACAAGGGGAAATAAATAAATAATAAATAAAAAAAATGCATAAATTAACAAAATAAATACATAAATAAAAAGGCCCAGTGAATATACCACAAGTAAACAACATAATGATAATAATGACAATAGCTATGCACTGTGCACTATGTGGTTTACCATAGAGCTCCATGTGTTATCACGTGATATTCAGGCTGGGTAACAAGGGCATGTTTTGTGGAGTGTTTCTTTGTCTGAGGTGAGGTTCAGTAGTCTGTTTAAAGCACATACAATACATAATCATTATCTTAAGCCTAACATCCCAACCCTGACCTAAAAATCTTTTGTGTACTCGTCAAAAATGTCCTCACTTTGCTAGTAGAATACGTATTTTGGTAGTCAGTATGTAGCCAGTACATGAACACACACCCTGACACACACCCACACACACAAACACAGGCGCACACACTTTGCTCTGTGGGCAAGGCAACAGCTGTGTTTGGTGCAAGTGGAAGGGCAACTAATGAACCAAACAGAGCGCTTGACAATCCACATCTGCTGACACTCTCCAGCTGCCAGGGTTCGCAGACCAAGACCTAATGCCAGGGTAAACACCTGGGTACAACAGCAAAGCCATACACCAAAACACACACACACACAAATCAAACCCAAACACCCTAACGTGCACAGATTCCACCGTCCAGTATAGTATCCAACCTTGATAACATTTATCCAAAATTGCAGCTGAGAAGCCACAAATGAGCAGTGTAACACCTACCGCCTGCGTAGTCGTACACACAACCCAACACATCGTGTCACACACAGAGTTACCTCATTATAACTTGGAGCACAACATCCTGCGGCAACACGCTTGTGCCATTATCTATGATGCCGCGCTAAGCGTCTCACTTCACCGTTTGTGACACTGCAGGCAAAGACTTTGTTTATAGCCGGGTGTTAGAAGGAGGAGGAGAAGAGACGCTCACTGTCATTCGGCACACAGGTCTAGAGGTGGTTTCCCTCCACAAGGCATCATTGCTGCCCTCATGTCCCGCTCGCGCTGACTTCGAACGCGTCTTGTTTTGTTTCTTATTTTTTAGATGAGACGTTAATCACTCGTTGCGCTGCAGAAACAGCAAGACAGCAGCGTTAGGTAGACATTATGGCGCTAAATTTGCCATTTGGCTCACATGTTCAGGATAGATGATGCCCCATCTGGTGTCGTGAGAGTGACAAGATTCAAAAATGGAGAGGACAGTGCTAAACGTGAAAGTAATCACAGTTTGAGGATGATGTCTCAAATGTTCTCTGGGGTGTTTGCCATAAGTTCATAGCCTCATTACACAAGAACTGGCTGGCAAGTTGTGCAGCATACAGTGTGTGTGTGTGCATGCGTGCGTGCATGTGGGTGTTGGGGATTGGGTGCCTCCATCTCTCTCACTTAGTCAGGTGGTTTCCTTTCTCTCAGTTGCCTCTTTACCATCCTCTCTTCTGTCTACTGTCTTCCAATTTTTCAGAGATCTTAATGGTTTTAAAATGCCTTGTCATTTGTGATTTCATTTGATAAGACTTCTTCAAGCCTTCTCTGGCAGCCAGCGTAGCACTCCCATCAGCAGCTGTAGCTAATTAGCCACTATCGCTAGCTCCTTTGGTGCACCCTCCACTGCTTGTCTTGGCCCAATTGCTATTAAGTAGATATTATTGGATAGCGTAGATAAATAAGAGCTGGCACATAAATGAGTAAGAGAAGGGGAGAGATAAGAGTTTGAGGAAGATTAAGAAGTACTGTAGACGTATTTTGGTTTGGCCAAGACAAAATATGGAAAGATTACTAACAACTTCAAAATTTGAATTTTACTGTCATCTTTCAGACTTTCGTTGGCTCCCTGTAACTGCATCAAAAAAACAGTCTAAAAAAGATTTTAAAGTTGGAGTTATTAACAAAAGGTAGCTTGAAGCAGAAAATGTATAGCCAGACAGCAACACGAGGCAATCACAGAGAACAGGAGTAGCACAAAGTGGTGAGCAAAGGACAATCAACCTCTGATTAATTCCAGGCCCTCCATGAGACACAGCAGATATGGAGTGCTGCTGAGTGCACACTGATTCAACCTTCTGGCTGTTAAATACATTTACTATATTTGCAGTTTTTCCATTATTTATTCGGCTGCAGATATTGCATCTGCTGCCCCTTGCATATCTCCAACCTCTCTGTCTTGAAAAATTGAGGTCTGCATAATTTTTTAATCAATACAACCTTTTTTGGAATTACCAATAAGAATATGGTTTATGCATTTAAAAGTATCAGTAGTTTGTAGTCTGTCTTTCAGGTATAAGACGCCACCAAAAAAATACAACTTGCCTAAGACTCAGCAGTATGTCTCAGTATTACTTTATTCTATATTCCAGTTCTGATGAAAAACACAATTCTTTTATTCAGTAGGACATTCAAGTCCACACATTAGACATTTTCAAAGGGAAAAAAGCAGCTCTGATATCTGATCTACATTTTTTTCTGCCTCTAACCCTCCTCTATGTTATAATCTTACCTCATTCGGCATGTATAACATACTGCAGACAATCTTCAAAGTCGGACTTATTAGAGCACACCGAAACACTGTATCTGCATTAAAAATGTCTGCATCAGGGCAAAATCACAGGGAGGGAGAAGCACCAAAATAAAGGTCTGTCTTTTATTCAAGTCCACAGGATCAATGTCGGCTGTTTTGATGCTAACTAAACAGATTGGTGTGGATCCATTGGTGCTAAGGCAGGCAGCAACACATATGACCAGCTTACAAAACTGATATCATGTCATGCAGTTGTTGCTAATAGCAGGTGAAAAGAAAATGCTGAAAAAATATCTGCACTTCATGTAAAGTAGGTTCACGTCACAGAGAATTACATCCCCACACTTCTACTGCAGGTGTGGAAGAATGGGAGAATTTTTACGAGACTGCTTCTATGTTTTGTGTATGACTAAAGTGTTAGTTGCAATTACAGTGATAAAAGGAAATAATATTCTTTTTATCCTTTTAGTGGAGAGCAGGGATAATTAGCCATCATCTGCCTTTAATTACCCTCGTTTTATTTTCAAAATACATTGATTTCAATTTCTTTGTTGGCATCTTGGAAGTTGGTTTTCACAAACATTCCTCATGGCGCTTTTACTTTAATACCACACGATTATTGATCAACTCATTCCTGGATGCATGTGAATGACAAACTGGCCCTTCAATGAAATTCTTTATGAACCACACAAATTACACTGAACAACCCTGCACCACATCTGACAGATGAAAGATGGATTGTGGCTACCGCAGGTGTAGCACCACGAGACACAGTCCATTAGGACTAAATAGTTATTCAAATCAATATGGCTGTCTTGTAAAAAAAAACAAGCAATTTCCCTCCCTTGGGGTCCACGTGTGTCAGATAACAACAGGTCTGTTATGTTTGTTTACCCTGTCCTTCTAATGAAACCCTCTCCTCAACAGCAATCCTTTTTGTTTTGTTTTTGTGGGCTCCTATGGGGTAGAGCCCACTTCTGAGGTCCACCAGTGTAAAGGAAGAAGAGAAAGATGAGAGGTGGGCAGGGACAGAAAGAACAAACATAGATATCACACATGCAGTTACAAACCGGCTACATGATTAGAATTACTGCTCCATTTGTTGGTGTAGCTTTTAATCACAGGACAAAATAAAAATCATTTTTAATCTTTCTCTTAAACTCATCTGGGTTCATGTTTTGTTATATTTTGGTCAATATGAAATGGATCTAGATCTCATGAAATAAAGAAATCATGGAGGAATCAGTGTTAAGTCTCTCATCTTCCAAACTGTGAGCTTCATTTATCATTGGTAAAAACACTGTTAATGCGGTCACTCTCATGTTAAGTACCAAATTGTTGAATGAAGCAGAGGCCAAGATCCGTATCAGATTGGCCTCACTGATCCTAAATTATTCGCTTGACAGTAAGGAGATGTTGATAAATGGAACATGAGGGGGACGTTGAGAATAAGACTTCTTTTCAATTTTTTGAAGCAATTTTAAATCTAAAGGGAAAAAAGGAAGTGCAGAATAGGAGTAAATGTTAGACACACACACACTCTCTCTCTCACACACACACACACACACACACACACACACACACACACACACACGGCCTGCTGCACCACATCTGGCCAAAGACAAAGCTAATCGGAGTGGATGGCAATGTGAGGGATGACAGTGGATGGTTGTCTGCAGGGCAGCAGGGCTCACACTGTGCATCATGTTTGTGTGGGTTAATGTAGCTGCGCGTGCAGATTTGATCACTATCTCCGTGTGGGAGTCATGGCACAAACATCACAGAAGCTTACCTCCGATCCTACATCTTATACACGTGGCATGTCTTCCTCGCCGCGTGAGCAGTGGGATGCATAGAGCTTCCCAACTCAGCCTTAGGAACAAGCACCCTAAAGCTATGGATTGTACTTATTCATTTATTTTTACCAAAAAACAAAACAGTATACCTTTGTCTTTTTCTGGATAAATGTTGCATTGGTCTGAGCTAGCAGCTAACTGAGCTGGTGTAGCATTCACTCTATTCTGTAGGCAGGTTTTTGGAATTGAAGTCAAAGCCCAGAGGGCAAACTTTCAAAGGCAACTCGCTAGCTCCCAGGCCAGTTTGACTCCAACTGAAGTGTTGACTAGCAAAAGTAAAAGACCTAATTGTAGCAAATTTATGTCAGTATAATCACTCCAGCTAGCAACAAGATGTACTGGAAAACCAAAGCAGAAGGGTGGTCTGACGAAAAAGGCAAATTGATGTGAGCAGCTCAGTAGGAGTAAAAAAAGAATTCCATTCGTTTCTGTTTGTGAGAGTGGCTCCGCTATCATTGTTAGCCTCATATGGATAGAGACAAAAGCGTCAAAGAATCTCTGGCGAGTGAATGACGAAAAAAGAATGGGACTGGAAAGGAAGTTGTCATGCGCCAACTTTGACCCCAAAGGGAAGCTTTGTGGAAGAGTGGTGAGAAAACTGACTGAGGGACAGGGGGGTGGGAGTGGGAGGGGCAATGAGCGGCTGTGTGCCAGGATAGGGGAAAAAAGGCTGTGAATAACAAATTAATTAGAAATGGGTGCAAGATAGCGATGGATGAGAGGCTTGCCAGAGTCCGGAGGAAAAAAAAAGCCAATCACTGAGCAGTGAGCTGTGAGCCTCCATCCATTATGTGGGGACTGACAAGTTACCAGCAGTCAGAGCAGGAGCTGCACTTAATAAATCAAAGTTGACAACTCCTCCTTGGCCATATCTCAAGTACAGCTTTCCCACATCCCCTTCTGCAGCTTCCATTAGGCTTCACCTTCTGTTGATACCAATTACACTGTTGTCCAACGTCTGTGGACTTTCTCAGCACAGGGTCTGTTATTCCCTTGGTTGAAAAAAATAACCGTACGCCAGATGAATGTTGATGAAGATAGACTGATATATAGATATGACAGGAAGAGTATAGCAGGAAGACGTGTGGGGGGGGTTGGCTGAAATGTGGGTGTTCACTCAGTGTGTCAGAAAGGCAAAGTGCAATTTCCACTGCAAAATCTAGCACCACTGATTACATTTAAACCAATCTCTGGTGCTGTAATTCAGCATCTTGAAAATCGTGAGGCCTGTGGTAAATGAATTTAAAGAGGACACTTTCTCTGACATGGTCACTAAAATGATATTTTCCTGCAGTTTATTGTTTTTATTGCCAGCTCGACTGAGCCATTATTTCTGCCCACAAGTGGCAGATTTTGATAGAAAAACACTTTTGTTAAAGGTGAAGGGAAGGTTAGTTGCCTTTAAACATTGCCATCATACTTTACCTGCGAGGCTGACACAAGGAGAGATACTCTATACTTGAGACAAACATATTATCTGAGCATTTACAGTCTCTGTAGCCTGTGCTGACATATAGGATGTATTGGATACCTGCAATCTCCTGATACAGGGAAAAGAGATTTTCAAGATTTACACAGCACAATAGCTTACAGTGCAGTAATAGCTGTGAGAAGAGAAGCCAATACATTGTTTCAACTGTTAAATAATTTGCTGGGCTGACATAAATATTGTCATAATGGCAATATTTTGGACATCTTGTTTAATTTGTCATTAATCGATTGGTGCACTTAGCCCCAACCTTTCTGATGCTGAAATGTAAGAGCATAAATCAGCATGCTGTACAGGCTATTTTCAGCCATTTTGCAATCTTTTTTTTTTTTTCCTGTACAGGCGCCTGCTGCTTATCCCATCAGGATACTTTTCAGCTGCTCACATGACGCTCAGTCCAAGTGATTTGTATTGTGTGACAACAATAAACTGCATGATTCCCCACTCAAAGGTTAAAGTAATTACACCAAACCCCGAGAAACAGTCAAGAAGCCCAGAGGACGACTAATGTGCAGCTTTAGGATGGAGACGAGCGGATGGCACACGAGCAGTCAGACAGCTCTGCACAGTTTCATTCAGCATCGCCATTTCTCATCAGTGTGCTGCCTGTTCAACTGCTGATCTCCTGAGGCGCCTTCATCTGCATTTGCTCTCAGGAAAAAGACTTATTGGGACTATACTGGTGCCTTTTCTCTGTGAGGCAACTTGCCATTACACCACATAAGGCATAGCTGCTTAGCTAGTTTAAGCAATTGCAGTGCCTGTCCTGCAACCCTGAGGGCTATGGGTTAGCGGGCCCAAAAAATGTTGGTAATAGTTCACCTGGAGCAGGTTTGCCTTCCCGGTGTATTTCTGATGAGATCCCAGGAGGACTGAACATGTGCTGCTTCAGATAAGCAAGCCAAAGATGCTGCTGAGACAGACTGGGAAAAATGGACAGCTGGATCTTGCCTTCATCTCTCCTCATTTCAGATGAAAATGAAGAGAGAACAACTTGAGATAATTTTGCTGTGTGCCAGACACATTGAACAAATACTACTGTGATGACTTGAGACAAGACAGTGTGACTTCTTAATCTAACAGTTTCCTCTTCAGTCCATTAGCAGCTAAAGATTACGCTGGGTGGTAAAAAGCAATTGAAATGGTGATCGTCTCACCTCTGTCTCTGTAATTCTCAGGTTCTAAACGTGAACGTGAGTGTGTGTTCTGGCACAGATCTGCACAAAAAGAAAAGTTAGAATCCATCTTTGTCTGGTTTGATTCGACACTCACAAGACCTGTGACAGACAGATGGTGGCTCAGATTACTGGTTGGGTGTGCTGCCTGCTTCCTCCCTTAAATCGCTGTGCTTGATGTTGCAAGTCCAACACATTCCAAATAATAACAAGTCCGCCGTCAGGCTCATGCATTATGAAAAGTGCTTGGAAACAGTTGCAGATCAGCTAAAAAAAGCATTAGCAAAAAAACAACAACAACAACAACTAACAGAAAACTGGTTTTGTCAGCTGGTACACACAAACACACATACGTTATTGTTGTTTTTGTTTGAATAATGCAGTAACCACTTTCTCACAATTAAGGGAGGATGCATCGGAGTACCAGCTCTGTGTTTTTGAAAGCAGTTGCAAGGATTGACGCTCTATCAGACTGTGCTTCTGATTTAATTTAAAATATCAACTCTATGGGTTTGGTTGTGATATTAGTGTAGATGGAATATTTACATTACATTTTGGGAGTAAAAGTGTTATTTTAGGTCAACAAACACTTTACAGTTAAGTTGTAAAGCTTTTCTGGCTCACAATTTGTGTTTATAGAGGTGCAGAAATGCCCTCTTAACTGCCTTTACGCACACATATTAGCCAGATTAGGGTGATAACACTTCCTGCTGCACTGCTAGCGCAGACCTCCAGTGTGGATATGATGGAACGGCTGCTGGGGAATTTACTCTTGCTCCCTTTTCTCTCTCACCGAGGCTATTTTTCACAGCTACTGTTGTTTTCAAGGTCAAACAATCAGCCTTGAAAAGGTGCTTCTCATTTTAAACACAAACCAGAATCTGATTGACTCTAACTGTGTCATGATTGCTCAGTTGTTTAGAACCAAAGATCGGAGTTTTCTGTGTGTTTTTCTCTGACAGACGTCCGGTGACCTTTGACCTACGAATGAGGCTGTGCTAAACAAGGCGTGACTTAGCAGGAGTTATGGCGCAGGCTGAATTTGAATCATTCAATAAGATAAATGGAGAAAAGGTCAGCATCCTCATCTCCTCTGGTCCAATTCCCCTTTGTGTGACTTTGCCACTGTTCCTGAGTAAATGTCTGGCTTAATTAAACCGCGGACAAGACGTCCCTCCGCGAACACCTGGACAATCGTAAATCCCGCTGAACGTTGAGGTCAAGGGGAGAGAGGATGAAAGATATGCGCGTGTTTGTGGGAGAGGTGGTGCTCATGGTGGAACATTTTTATTCACCTGCCTTTAAGTCTGGGCAGCAACACCCTTGACCCGCTTGTCACCAATCCAGCAGGATGGCTGAGTGACGGCCCCAGCGCATCCGTTAACCTTCTTTTAATCAACCTGTCTCCCTGCATCACCTTAAACATAAGAAGCAGCTGAAGCTGGACACTCAGTATTTGTCTTTGCATTATAGGCAGACAGCTTCTCCTTGACAAACCCACTAGATACATCAGTGTGATAAAGTGGTGTGTGTCTTGCTGAAAAGGAGCCTCGGGAGGCAAAAAGAGTGTGAGACTGAGAGGGTAGAAAATAGAGAAGGGAAATGTGAGAGGTTTAGTCTTCAAATCAAATGAGAAATGGGATAAGGCATGCAAGAGTTGGTGCAAGGAGTGTTCGTCTGCATCTGGTTTGTATTGACCCCTGAAACTTAATGCCTGTTGTTATACCGAGCATC